>CAIGQW010054506.1:1788253-1798408 GCA_903798125.1 Danio choprae
AATGGAAACCTATTTAATGTACCCACAATTCACAACAAACAAACCTGTGTGTGTGTGTGTGTGTGTGTGCACGCATGTGTGTACTGGTTTAGCTATACTTGAAGGCTCAATAGTCCTCACTTATGTAGTGAGAGATCAAAATAACCCACTGGTGTGGGCATTTCACTGGTCCTTACTAATTATAAACACGTATAAATCAAACGAAGATGTTTCCATTAGCATGTAATGATGTGCAGTGTGTGTTTCTGTCAGGGGTGTGTTTATAACAAGAAAAACCTATGGAGGTTTGTAATATCCTTACTAAGATAGCAAAATGTGTGTGTGTGTGTGTGTGTGTGTGTGTGTGTGTGTGTGTGTGTGTGTGTGTGTGTGTGAGAGAGAGAGAGAGTGCCCTGTATGTGCATGCATGCAAGTGTTTGAGAAAAATATAAAGTATGTGTATGTCTGTCTGTCTGTGTGTGTGTGTCTGACTGAGAATGTGTGTGAGAGAGTCAGACTGTGGGTGTGTGCACGCGTGCGCTTGTGTGAGTGAATGTGTGAGAGAGTGTGTAAGTGTTTGTGATTATGCTTATTTATGTAGCACTGTGATCCTGTGAGACATGATATTTCATTCCTCTTTATGTCCACACATGTAGCGGAGTCACAATAGTAGGCTCCTCTTGACTTGAGTACAGTATAGATTTCGGTACGGGTCGCCCTGATCAGGCTTGTTTTCACTAGATAATGCTCACACATTGCAATACTTTACTATCGTTACGCTAGACTATAGTGTTCAAAAGCATTTACTATACATTACTATAATACTGGGCCTCACAGTGGCGCAGTGGGTAGCACGTTTGCCTCACAGCAAGAAGGTTGCTGGTTCGAGCCTCGGCTGGGTCAGTTGGCATTTATGTGTGGAGTTTGCATGTTCTCCCTGTGTTGGCGTGGGTTTCCTCCGGGTGCTCCGGTTTCCCTCCAAAGACATGCGGTATAGGTGAATTGGGTAAGCTAAATTGTCCGTAGTGTATGTGTGTGAATGGGTGTGTATGGGTGTTTCCCAGAGATGGGTTGCAGCTGGAAGGGCATCCGCTGCGTAAAACATATGCTGGATAAGTTGGCGGTTCATTCCGCTGTGGCGACCCCAGATTAATAAAGGGACTAAGCCGAAATGAAAATGAATGAATACTATAATACTGTGCCCTTCAATTTCTACTTTATTTTTTCTTTTCATTCATTCATTTTCCTTCGGCTTAGTCTCTATTTCAGAGGTCGCCACAGCAGGATGAACCACCAACTATTCCAGCATATGCTTTACGCAGTAGATGCCCTTCCAGCCAACATTACAAAGCTGCAGGCCCGGAGACCCAACTGCACTTCCAGACCAGCACTTCCAGACCTATGGTTAGGGTATGGTGTCCGATGTTGTTACTTGTCAAAAAGTGCCAAGATGTCCTCGCTGCAGTCTGTAATCACAATGACATACTGGACCAGGTCCACTACGTAGTGGACATTGTACCGCCTACTAAGGTAACGCCCATACTACTGTGACGGTTGGGTTTAGATGTAGGCGATCATTCATTACGTAGTGAACCTGGTCCAGTATGTCATCAAGCTGCAGGGTGCAGCAAGGACTGTCTCTGCAGTTGGGTCTCTGGACCTGCCGCTTCACCCGATCCAACAGTAGGTGGCACTGTCTGAGAAAACGATAGGTCTGAAAGTATTGGTGTGAGTGTACAGGTCTGAGCGTACAGTTGGGTCTCTGGGCCTGCAGCTTCACCCTACTCCTTCCAGTCGCAACCCAGTACTGGGAAACACCCATACACACTCATTCACACACACTCACTCATACACTACGGCCAATTTAGCTTACCCAATTCCCCTATAGCGCATGTGTTTGGACTGTGGGGGAAACCGGAGCACCCGGAGGAAACCCACGCCAACACAGGGAGAACATGCAAACTCCACACAGAAATGCCAACGGGCCCAGCCAGGACTTGAACCAGCGACCTTCTTGCGGTGAGGCCACAGTGCTAACCCATGCTAAGCCGCCCCTTTTTCTTTACAATAAGCTGAAAAATCTCTTCAACTTTAAACGAATCCAATAGAAAACTCTTTCTCTTTTGTAGGCTTGGACAGAAGTGCTCCGGGACGAGACGCAGTGAGCAAAGCATCTCCACACACTCGCGTATACGAGCCGTCTCAACATTTACCACAGTAACACTCTGCATCAAAGCAATGTTCCTACATTTAAAAGGCTGTAAATAATGTTTCACTGCCTTGTAAATCATTGCCCGTTAGCTTGACGGATACACACAACAAGCTTAAGCATTTAAAGGGGCAGTTCACCCGAAAATGAACATTTACTCTCTCTCAGTCACTCTCTATGAGTTTCTTTCCTCTGTTGAACACTAAAGAAGATATTTTGAAGAAACCAGAGAAACATCAACTTCCATAGTAGGAAAAACCAGTGGAAGCCAATGGTTACAGGGCACCAACATTCTTCAAAATATCTTCTTTTGGGTTCAACAGAAGAATGAAACTCAAAGGTTTGAAACAAGGATGAGTACATATCCTTTTCATTTTGGGGTGACCTATCACTTTAAATCTGCTATTCCAAGCAGGAAAGATCCTAATCAAACTGTTGCTTTACGAACAAGGTCATTTCTCAGACAGATATCCTTCATCTTCAGAGCATCGGTGGATTTAAAAATCATCTAAGCTCATTTGCATATCGAACAACACACACAAAAAACGCCCAACCAATATTTGTTGATGATCAAAAGCTAAAAGCATTGTGTAATGGCGCGAGAAATCCATTCTCCACACCGTCACACTCAACCCTCTTGTTTTTAAACGCTCAGTGATCTTGGCAGAAAACAAGCAGGCATATTTATTAGATGGTTCCTTTCCTCTTTTTTGGTCTCATTATGTCCGAGCCAAAACAGAGAGCGCTGGGAGCAACATCAAAGTGAAGATGATAATTAGCGTTTCTGATAAGAGCTTTTGTTGGGAAAATTGCTTCCATACAAGTGGCAGAGCAGATCGCAGGGCGTGTCTGTCTCCATCCGGGACTCCTCCACCCGCTGCCAAAACTGCAGAGCTGCTGCCCATGCTGTCAATTGCAGACATAAATCTTGAGGACACTTGTGCAAAAAAAAAGAGAAGAGAAGACAGCGCTCATTCTCTCTCTCTCTCTCTCTCTCTCTCTCTCATTCTCTCTCTCTCTCTCTCTCTTTCAGAAAAAGAGGCGCTGAGTGTTTGGGTTGTTTTTTGTACTCCGCTCGTCTGCATGGTCTGCACAGGGTGGGCTGCAAATTCACCTGTGCATTCATGTCATGACACAAAGATTGTATTTATGAGTTGAATGTTTAATGTTGAATTACAAAGTTATGAAATTACAGAGTAAAAAAAAAAAATTACGAAAGTAAAAATTACGGAATTAAAAATTACGAAATTAAAAATTACGTAAAAAATTAAGTAAAAAATTACAAACATTTTAGAAATGACAAAATTAAAAAAAAGTTAAATTACTAAATTGCAAAGTAAAAAAAAATATAATTAACATATTTTTTACAAAATTACAAAGTCAAAAAAAATTACGAAATTAAAAATTATGTTAATTTAAAAAAATAAGTAAAAAAGTCAAAATTACAAAGTTGAAAAAAATTACTAAATGATAAAAAATTACGTTAATTAAAAAACGTAAGTTAAAAATGATTTTTTTTTTAATTTGGCGAATTAAAAGTTCAGTTAAAAAAGTTAAATAAAAGTTACGTTAAAAAAATTACAAAATTAAAAATAATAGATTTTTGTACAAAATTACAAAGTAAAAAGACATACAAAATAAAAAAATACGTTAATTAAAAATAAAATTAACAATTACAAAATGAAAGTAAAAAAAGTATGAAATTACAAAGTAAAAAATTATGAAATAAAAAATTCCGAAATTACAAAGTTGAAGAAAAATTACAAAATTAAAAATTGCATTAATTAAAAAATTGCTAAAAAGTTACGAAATTACAAAGTGGAAAAAAGAACTACTAAATTATAAAAATGATAAAAATTACAAAATGAAAAATTACGTTAATTAAAAAGTTAAAAACGACAAAGTATTTTTTTTTTTAACAAAATTCAAGTTTAAAAATTATAAAATTAAAAAGTTAAAAATTACGAAATTACAAAATAAAAAAAATTACTAATAAAAATGTAATTGAACAATAACCTTCATAACAATAGAATAAACTGTAAAAATGCCGGTTCCTTCCTGTTGTCCCAACACAAAATCAATTATATTAACTTAATTATTATTATTATTATTATTTTTACAGATTAAAGTGGATTGAACATTAAACAACTTAGTCCCCCCCCAAACACTCATGAGTTGTGTTGATTCAGCTCATTTGAAATAAGTAGTTTGAACAAGCAACAAAGATGTTCTTTTGAGTGTGTGATGATTCAGTTTATAAATATCTCCATCTTGCAACATCAACATACCTGACATCGTAATTATGACTTGCTAACTCATAAATGCAGACATCCCAGGAGGAGCTGAATGCACTACAAGAGCTTTATGTTCTCCTCCACCTTCTTACAGTCTGAACAGTGTGTGTTTGATTGGCCACACACACACGCACACGCGCATGCACACACACACACACACACACACACACACACACACACACACGCAGGGCTTATGAGGACATGCTAACCTCCAAAACTTTGACCTCTTACTATAAAACAACCTACAGAAAAGAAAATGGTTGTTAAATTATGACCCACAGAGCTTTTAGCACCAGATAGGCTAACGCAGGCCCGCTAACCTGATATACCTTGATCTTTTCAGGCCACAGAATTAAAAAAAAAAGGACAAGAAAATGCCCATTTCACGCACACTAACCTGCTAATGTAGTTCTGACTCCTGACCCAGCACTACAGAAAAAGAAAAGAAATAAAAACGTTTGGATCATGGTTAGGACAAAAACATGGCAGAAATGATACTTTAGCATGTAGCCCCTGGCTTGAAAATGGTGTAAGGTTAATGATCTAATTTATACAATGAATTTTAACACCTTTATTTATTAATAGAGAAAGATGTTACATAAGCTAACAAGGCTATGTCAGCCATGCTAAACGTTGCTGTTAACAGACTGGATCAATAAACACAAGAAATGTTGGGAATGTGGTAATGAAAAAAAAATAGTTTACATGGAAAAGATACCTTAGTCCATGTGTGTCGAACTCAGTCCTGAAGGTCCCAGCAGTGTTTATTTCCAGCCGAGCTTCAACAGACTTTCCTGCAGGTTTCAGACTAGCCTGAAGGACTCAATTACTTTGATCAGGTGTGTTTAATTAGGGCTAAAGCTGAACTGTGCAGAGTTTGACACTTGTGCCTTAGCACTAACCAGGCTAGTGTAGCCTTACCAGGTAAACCTTGATCTCTTTCTGTGAAGTTAGGGCATAAGTTAACAAGGCTAACACAGCCATGCTAACCTATTTGACCTACTGTAATCAGCCTTTAAGAACAGGGACAAGGAAATAGTGAAAACAAAGCAAAAACACAGATTGACATGAAAGAAGCACTTTAGCTTTTAGCACGTTAATCAGATTAATGTATCCATGCTAACCTAGTGAATTATGAACAACCTCCTGAGGTAAAAATGCCAAGGAAATGCTTGGGAACATAGGACAAAACACAGCTTTGATAGATATATTAGCTGTTAGCATTAACCAGGCTAATGTAACCTAACCCTAACCCTAACCCTAACTTGTTAAACCTTGACCTCGTTCTGTGAACTTAGGGCATAAGTTAACAAGGCTAACACAGCCATGCTAACCTATTTGACCCACTGTAATCAGCCATCAAGAACAGGGACAAGAAAAACAAAGCAAAAACACAGATTCACTTTAGCTTTTAGCCTGCTAATCAGATTACTGCCATGCTCACCCAGTGAACTATGTACTGTGGTAAAAATGACAAGAAAATACTTGGGTACATGATTAGGAGACAACACAGCTTTGCATGATAGATATTTTAGCTGTTAGCATTAATCAGGTTAAAACTTTAGCATGTGGCGCCTCATTGAGTTAGGCTAATGAACTGTATTATGCACTGTAATAAATTAATAATGAACTAAATTACTCTGTTCCTTTAGCTTCTAACATGCTAACTAGGTTTACGCAAACCATGCGAAAGCTTTAACTTAAACAACAAGTAGCTGTAAGACTTGCGAATATTGGTGTCAAACATGAAATAAGAGATCTTAGCATGAACCAGGCTAATGTTGCCACACTAACCTGTTAAACCTCTCATGTAAACAGCCAAAACAGAAAAAGAAACACAAGGAAAAACAATAGGCTACTTTAGCTTTGATTTTTGCACAACAGGTCCCCTTTTAGTACTCTGCCTCAAAGAAAAATGGCTTAATATTGCTTTATTAGAGTGACATATGCTTGAACAGAGTCATAATTGTAAAGTGTTTCCCCTGTGGACTGCTTACAATCGTACACCATCGCTGCCTTGTACTGTGGCACACTGTAAGGCACAATAAAGCATTAGCTGTCGTGTCACAAGACCTTTTAACATTCTGTACTGTAAACACATGACAGCACGCCGTGTCCCATTTCAGCACACGACACACGACACACACACACTTGTACAGCTATCTTTATGGGGACTTCCCATAGACATAATGATTGTTATACTGTACAGACTGTATATTCTATCCCTCTTCCCCTAAACCCAACCCTCACAGGAAACAATCTGCACTTTTACATTTTCAAAATACTTCATTCTGTCTGATTTATGTTTTAAAAAATTCCCCATGAGGTCAAACTGTACTGGTATTTCTATAATTGTGGGGACATTTGGTATACAAGGAATACACACACACACACACTTTTCCTCTCCAATGCAGGAAAGACACGCATCACAAACAACTGCATGACCCTCCACCGTTTCCCCTGCTTTATTTTTCTTCTCGCATTTTTCACATTCCTGCTAGAAACTGTAAGCCGGCGAGCAGAAATACCGATTATTGACGAGAGACGTCTGAGAAAAAAGCAAACGCGGGCTGGGCCATGTTTTTGAAGAGCTGCACACAAACTCAAAGTAGGTCAAGAGAGAGCCGTACAGGGGCCGTTCTGCTGATTGATAGATGGCAGGGTGTCTTTCTTTGAGGCCTCAAACATCTTTCCCCTTCCGCTCACCCTTCTAGAGGTCAGACGCCGATGCCTAAGTCAGGAGTTTTGGGCTTTTTGTGGATTACTAGGAAAGATCTCTTCTGGGAATGTAATCTCCGACATGTCTCCTTGAGATACTATGTCAAATTCTGATCAATATTAATCATATACTGGTGTACTGAATGTTTTTGTAGTGTCATACATCATAACACATGTTGTTTACTGGCCAGTAATCATTTACCATGTTTAAATGACTTGAGTGATGTAATTCAGGGTTACTTAAAGGGGACCTGTTATGCAAAAATTACATTTAAATACAGTTGTGTGCCAATAGTGTGTGAGTACAGCCAGCCATTAATGGTAAACATTAGAGGCTGGTTGTGAATTGCATTATGGGATGTTGATCTCTGGTCTGTCGACTTGAAAATTCAACTCTACAGTTTAACAAAGTGACTTTCATTGACATTTTAGTCATTTAAAATATAATATAATGTATAAGAAATAATATATAGAGAAGTAAGTCTGTAAAACAACACTATAAATGTGCTGGCAGTTTATCACAAGGTTTTGTAGCGTGATATACAACACCAACCCAGACGATATATCACTTTAAACTATTCGAAATGTTCATAAAGTTTAACTTTTCAATGTTAAATGTTGTTGGAAAAAAGATCAAGGTCCCATAATGCAATTCAAAAGCATAATATACATATTTTGTGCTTCAAAAATAATAATTAACTAACAAGAAAACCCTCTAACAGCCTATTAGCTACTGTCAATCACTGTAGAAAGCGCAGATACAAATACAGTGAGCAATAGGCTGCTAAATGCTAAGTCATTTTTACACCGCTATGACAGCTGGAGCATGGTTCAGTTCTTGGGAAAGTGCCCTATAGTTCCCACATCAGCAGAATTACATCTCCCGTAATATGTGCGTCGAGTTCAGCTCTCAGTGAAACTCTGGGTGTGTTCATGATCCGTTAGAAAACCCTGACGGTTTCCTATTTCATCCTGCAAATCACGTTTGTGGATAACAGATGAGCCATTTTGCACATTAAAGTCACTGTTCACCTAATAATGAATATTCATGTTGTTCTGCTCCGGTTCATGCACTTTTGTATCAACACTAACACTATATGTATTGGATTGTTGAATATGCCGTAATGGTTTGTACTTGAATTTATTGTAAATAATAATAATAATAATAATAAAAGTGTCCTATTTAACGACATTCAACGCACCCATCCTGCAATAGTTCACTTAAAATTAATATTCTGCCATTATTTACACTGTTAACCATTTCTTGTAGAATTTGCAGTTACTTACTGTAAATCAATTACAGCAAAAATACCGCATTTACATTTACAGCACCATTTATCTCGCTGCATATGTTTACAGTATCGTATATCTTTACTGTAAATTATATACAGTAATTTTCTCAATGCAACTTAAAAATACGGCAACATACTGCATAACTGTCCTGCAGTAAAGTTCATATTACAGTTAAATACTGTGTAATGTACTAAAGGTGTTAACGGTATGGTTGTAGTGTACCAGTTCACTGGTAACTTACTGTAAATCAATTACAGCAAAAAATACTGTATTTACATTAACAGCACCATTTATCTTGCTGTATATATATATTTACAGCATTGTATATTCATTCATTAATTTATTTTCGGCTTAGTCTCGATATTCATCAGGGGTCGCCACAGCGGAATGAACCGCCAACTTATCCAGCATATGTTTTACGCAGCGGATGCCCTTCCAGCTGCAACCCATCACTGGGAAACACCCATACACTCTCATTCACACACATACACTACGGACAATTTAGCTTACCCAATTCACCTATAGCGCATGTCTTTGGACTGTGGGGGAAACCGGAGCACCCGGAGGAAACCCACGCGAACACGGGAAGAACATGGAAACTCCACACAGAAACGCCAACTGACCCAGCCGAGGCTCGAACCAGCGACTTTCTTGCTGTGAGGCAACAGCGCATACTGTATAACTGTCCTGCAGTAAAATACAGTTCACAGTACAATGTGCAATGTACAAAAATCATTAACAGTATAGTTGTGGATCAGCAGTTCGCCAGTAACTTACTGTAAATCAATTACAGCAAAAATACTGTATTTACATTATTGTCCTGCAGTAAAATACAGTTCATAGACTGTCCTAATTAAATCATTAAGCGTAATCTAGAGGCCTTTGCCTTTCATATAAGCCACTTCTGATACCAAATGATCAACTAGAAGTCAAGTTACCATTTGCTGTTCCTAAAACTTGGATCGGCAACAAGACTTTTGTCAGGTAGTGTGTATGAGTTAGTTAAGGTTTACAGTGTTTCTAATGCATGTCTATGGGCAGGGCAGAAAATCTGAAGTCGTGGAAACACTATTGAGGAGTGCTTCTTTTGGTATTTAAGCAAATTTGAATGTAAAAAATGTACTCTCCCATCCCTGCGCTCTAAATTTACCAAACTATGACGACTTCTACTGCTGAGAAACCTGTAGAAACATCTGAAAAGGGTTTTTCTCTATTAAAAAAAATGGTCAATGGTTACAGTTTTCTAACATTTTTCAAAATATCTTTTTTTTTTGTGTGCTAAACAGAACAAAAGTAACTTGTTAAGGTTTGGTACCAGTTGAGGGAGAGTAAATATTGAGTAAACGTTCATTTTTTTGCGTGAACTGTCCCTTTAAGTGAACATAAAGCACAGAGTTGATTGTCAGGGCGAGGGTTTTCTGGCAGATGTTAAACAGGTGACCTGAAACATGGCTGTTTCATGCTAATGCTATATGTGGCCCGAATGCCTTATACTGGATTATATTCCAGTTTCTCAAACCCAGTCAAATGAGAAGCTATAGTTTAATATGTGTGTTGTGTACTGTATACTCAAACAGCAGCCTCAAATTACAGAAAAGAAACACACACATCTGCAAGCACGCAAGCGCACACACACACACACACACACACACACACACACAC
>CAIGQW010054506.1:1874221-1883603 GCA_903798125.1 Danio choprae
ACTTGTGGGGGAAACCGGAGCACCCGGAGGAAACCCACGCCAACACAGGGAGAACATGCAAACTTCACACAGAAATGCCAACTGACCCAGCGGAGGTTCGAACCAGCGACCTTCTTGCTGTGAGGCGAACGTGCTATCCACTGCGCCACCGTGAGGCCCCGAACATAACTTAACAAGAGTTTAAACCTATATTCTGGTGTACAAACCAGTTATATGACAGAAACCTGAAATGGTAATGATACACAATACTCCAGAAGACCAATCAGAGAGCGACTGTGGATAGTCACGCCTCCATTTTCAAAAGTTGCGTTTTAGGGCTTATACACCAAATGCGTCTTTGGTTAAAAAACCGCGAGACTCAGGAATGGGTTAAAAAAGGCAGGTCTACCTGGCACGATATTATGAACGTGATGTAATAACGACAATAACAGACCCATTAGAAATATGTTATAAACAATATGCTACGATAAGCACTTGAAGATACATCATATAACTCAGGATATCTGGACACAGCAGCAATGATCGCCTCCTCTAGCATGATATAATGGTAAAAAAGGAATGCTATCGTGACCACTTTCTACTATAAACAAAGGCCCCGCCTCCAAGCTCTTCTGATTGGTCCACTGCTATGGAACTGACAGTGATGAGCTGCACTGCTTGTGAAAGTTGAAGATCTTTTAACTTGACATCTCGTCTAAAATATGCAGCGCTCACGTGCACGGCACTTCAAAAGACATGAGAGTAATGGGCAAATGCATTCATCAAGCGCACGTTTACATTGAATTGCATTGGAGAGGAAAAATCTGTGGGAACGATCCCTTAGTCCGTCTACATTAAAATAAAACATCGATGTTTCCAATTGAAAACAGGGTCTTCAGCATTTTTTAAAGATGATCAAAATAATGTGGACTCATGTGGATTAATGAGGAATAATGTAAGCAGAAAAAAAGACCACCCCAGAATGAGAATCCCCCACCCCTTGTGCACAAGCAAGCAACAAGGCTATTTCAAGTTGTTAATTTCTCTTCTAGAAAAAAAAAATGGTTAAAAATTATAGATCTTTTTTTTTTTTTTTTGTCCAATCAAATGCCTCCCAGAATGGGAAAGTCCCGCCCCTAAAAGATACTTGTGCACAAGAACAAATCTATGGATGCAGTCTAATTCAAGTTTGTTTAATAAATTCTCTTGTTGTAAAAATAAATGCAACTTTACTGATGACTCATCCTGCACTGCACAGATAACTCTCCAATCAAATGGTTCTAAAAAATGTCCCGCCCCCCCAAAAACCACTCGAGTACAATCACTGAATCGTGGACTAGTTAACAACACAGCCTCATTCAAACTACGTGCTTCAGCCTACATCTTTATGAAGCTGTAAAAACATACTTAAACATCAGTTTTACTGCAGTTTTGGGGTAAAATGAACAGCAGGGGGCAGTATGACGTTAACAGCTTTTGTTCCTTTTCACACTAATGATATTTACAGGGGCATATTATCCACGAATAAAGGAATATTTCCATGCAGTTCTTTGAACACCACCAAATAAACGCCACAAAACAACTTAATGTTTACGATTTGAAACTGAACATGTTTGCCTCACCTACTGAAACTATCCCTATACGGAGAGCTTTTCAGCTCAATTTGCTTGTAGCTCACTTCGTACTTGTGCTTTAGAGCAGTGTTTCTCAACCACGTTCCTGGAGGACCACCAGCTCTGCACATTTACCATGTCTCCACAACCAAACACCCCTGATTCGGATCATCAGCTCATGCGCAGAGACTGAAAGACCTGTGATGAGCGCGACAGACAAGGGAGACGTCTACAACACGCAGTGTTGGTGGTCCTCCAGGAACGTGGTTGAGAAACACACTCGAGTTTGAGTCCAGCGAAGCACGCTTCCACAAAAGAGATAAAAGTAATGTAAAATCAAGGTAAAGGTACGATTTCCTCTTATGTTTGCTTGTGAAAACACTATTCTGGATTTAGGGAACTGTTTAGCTCAGTGGTTCGCTAGCTGATCTGTAAGAAGGACGTGTATCTGAAATGTACAACAAAACAAACACCAAGTATCATATTTTAGATTCAAAGAAATGTAGACGGCGCCCTCTAGTGGATTTCTCATCTGAAATGTACCTGGAGAGGCATATTTTACGTTTGGGTAAAAATGTAGACTGAGACACATATTTCTTTTTGGAGTTTTTGGGATGTTCTCGAAGTGCTCTTCGATATGTACCACCCTACTTTGTTTCAGATAGAAATAATTGGCTACAAAGTAATCAGGCTTGTGAAGGAATTTTAATGGGGCTGTTTCTGCAGAGCCGACCACAGACTGGTTTGATGCAAATTTGATACAAATGACTGGAATTTGCATGATGAACTTTTGAAAGAGTTCATCTTTGCCACTTTACAGAGCATTTACATCCACGTACAGATACATTACACAATCAACGATAGGTAATATACAAATATTCATAAAAGGGCTAAAATAATGGAAGTTCCTCCATGTATTGTTGTGTCTGCCTTAAATACAGCCCTGGACAAAAGTGCGTCATGTGCAGTGTTGAGGAAGCTACTTCAAAAAAGTAATTATTTACTAATACTAATTACATCATTAACATTAAATTACTTAGTCTGAAAGGTAACTTAATTACTTCAAAAGCAATTTAGTTGCTAGACTCTGCTTAAAATCCACTTGAATCTCAATACATGGACAACATAAATGAATGCAGTGACATTAGATATCTGCGTGTCCTCTTTGATAGAGCTCTGTGTTTTAACAGCCATGTTAAGTCTGTTGTTCGTACATGCCTTTTCCATCTGAGGAACATTGCAAAAATCAGAAATATTGTTTCAAAGGATGGAGATGCTTGTCCATGCCTTTATCTCTTCACGGTTGGACTATTGAAATGTTCTGTTCACTTGTCTGAACAAATCTTCTATGGAGCGATTGCAAGTTGTGCAGAATGCAGCCGCGAGGCTTTTAACCAACACTAGTAGGGGGTTGAACATTACTCCTGTGCTTAAGGCTCTTCATTGGCTTCCTATTAGTTTTAGAGTACATTTTAAGATTCTGGTCATTACATATAGAGCTCTGCATGGTCACTCCTGTGGGTGGTCACTATGGTGTTCTGGCAAAGACCTTTTAGCCATTCCCAGAACACGTCTAAAGACTAAAGGTTGATTTATACTTCTGCATCAAGCGCACGTGTGTGGTCCGGCGCAGCCTACGCGTGGTCGCATACCCCTCGCCGTGGCTGATGCCGATGCTGACGTGCGCCTCACAAAAAATGTAACTACGTGTAGCGCAAGCTCTGTGATTGGTCGGCTTGGTAGCACTGACAAGCGTGGGCGGTGCTGAGAGCCACGAGCCCGTTGGAGCGGTTGTTTACAAGTGTTGAGTCCCATAAAGGAGCTCTAGATGGAACGTTTTGTTTTGTGTTTACGTTATGATTAAAGTTGTTGCACGTCCACCGGTTCCCGCCTCTGAACGAGTGAGTTTTATCATTAAGGTAGCGTTCAGAAAAAACGAAACACCCGTGAAGAATCTCGACCCAGAGGAACATAAAAACCTACTGCCAGCTAGTGTTTCGGAAGTCTTATTGCAGAGCAACACAAACAGCACGCAGACGTATAAATGGACGACTACACGCAAGGGAGGCGCCGTGGGTCATGCCGATCTCTCAATGCAGAAGTATAAATCACCCTTAAAGGTGACCTAAAGGTGAGCGTGCCTTCTGTGTTGTGGCCCCAAGGCTCTGGAACTCTCTCCCTCCAGCACTGAGAACTCTGGGATCAGTTGAACTCTTGAAAAAGCATTTAAAGACACATCTTTTAGGTCAAGATTTTAATTAACAGCATGGTGAGCTGGTTTTACACTGGTGTTTCTGTTCTTGGATTTTTACCTTGTTTTAATGTTTTCTTTTACCTGTTTTTCGGTTTTCTTTTATTGTAAAGCACTTTGTGCCTTGTTAATGTCTGTGAAAGGTGCTATATAAATAAACCTTTACTTATTTACTTCTTAAACTCTCTTAATTCCTTAAATTGGAGTCAAATGGCACATTTTAATTGTTTGTCGGAAAAAAAATAACCACAAAAATAACATTAAAATATGTTAAACATTATATTTATCAATTCAAAACATTTCAAATTGATAGCACCATATTTCATAACAAATTTCTTATTTGATTTCATTATTTTTGCAGGACTAGTCGAACATTCTTTAGTTAAAAAAAAAAATCGGGTTATTATGAAAAAATTCCTCTGCTTCTCTGAATTGATTTACACAGAACTGTTGAATTAATGTACAGTATTCAAGGCAAGCACATTATAAGTAACTGTAATTAAATATCAAGTAATCCTTTCATTTACTTTTTAGCAGAAAAGTAATCCAAGTACAGTAACTAGTTACTTTTTAACTAAATACACTGGTCATTTGTGCGTGTGCTCAGTGTACAGACAGAGAAGCGACGTCTTGTTCCCGCCTGATGTCATCTTCTGCTGCTCTTGTTTTTTCTCCACATGACTGATGATCTAAGAGGTTTATTCAGTACATTGAGTCTGCGGTGCGCTCGCCGGACCAGATACATTATGATAATGTGCTCAGCTGCGAACTCAGAACATCTCTTGAGTTTCCTGTGCAAGACAATGCCGTGACACAAACGACGAGTGTAAACGGCTGAAAGGGTCAATAAAAGCTTCGTCTCGAAATCAAAATGAATTACAGCCATAAATGGCCTCCCGTCACTCACAAAATGGTTCAGCTGTTCATGAAAAATGCATGAATGGGTTAAAAATGACTCCGCTATCATTTCATTATGTAATTCTTTTCCATCGGGAGAGGATAAAACAGAAATTCAGAGTTAATAACATCAGAAACAGAATGAGCTTTATTGTATTTACACACACTAGGGATTCGTTTTTGTGGCAGAAGCTTCCACAGTGCAGGAGAATGACAGTGACAGGACAAAACGACAGATAATAAAGTAGGACTGCACAATAGATGGTTTGAGCATCGATATCGCAATGTGCACATCCGCAATGGTCTCATCGCAGGAAGTGCAATATTGTGTTTATATGTTGAAATTATAGTTAACCAGGAGCCACAGTTCAGAAGACAAACTCTTCAGTGACTCCAAAAATATTCTAACCATAATGGAGTGAACGTTTATCATTTGCATGTAAGGCCTGTGACTGTGCAAGCGTTCAGGCACGAGAGTCTAAAATGTTGAGACACATTCAATTTAGTTATTTATACAATGAACACAATAGGATGTTATTTTACATCTGATTGTTCCATTTCTGCACCTGAATGCTGTGACGTAAAATATTTCACTTCTATCTTCCCAAAAAGAATCCAGAATGATCCCCATAATCTTCCAGAATAATCCCAATCAGTCTAAACGAATGAATTCTTTGCAAATAGAGCTATTCAAGCCATCTGGAGGGATTGTATGCATATCGCAATATAATAAAGGCATAAAAAAATAAAAATATACAATTTGACATGTGGGCAGCACAATCGCCTCACAGCAAGAAGGTCGCTGGTTCGAGCCTCGGCTGGGTCAGTTGGCATTTCTGTGTGGAGTTTGCATGTTCTCCCCGTGTTGGCGTGGGTTTCCTCCGGGTGCTCCAGTTTCCCCCACAATTCCAATGACATGCGGTATAGGTGAATTGGGAAAGCTAAATTGTCCGTAGTGTATGTGTGTGAATGAGTGTGTGTGGATGTTTCCCAGTGATGGGTTGTAGCTGGAAGGGCATCCGCTACGTTTTGTTGGCGGTTCATTCCGCTGTGGCGACACCAGATTAATAAAGGGACTAAGCCGAAAAGAAAATGAATGAATGAATGATTTTGACATGTATGAACAGTATATTACTGTATATGATATTGTATGTATGGCCATATGAACTGTTATGCACTGGCTATTGAGAAATAATAAGCAATAGAATGCTAAACTGTCCCTGTTAATTATCCATCTTTTAGTGTTTTATGTCTATATAGTTTTTTTAAAAACATTTTTAATAATACTAATGTTTATAGAATAATCCCAATATTTAAAGAGCAGCACCTTTCCCAAGGTGAAGGTTTAAATTAGATTTTGCTTTAGTTTTTAATAAATATTTTAATAAACACACACATATAAATATATACACACATATACACATACACGTGTATATACACTCAGCGGCCACTTTATTAGGTACACTTGTCCAACTGCTTGTTAACGCAAATTGCTAATCAGCCAATCACATGGCAGCAACACAATGCATTTAGGCATGTAGACATGGTCAAGACGATCTGCTGCAGTTCAAACCGAGCATCAGATTGGGAAAGAAAGGTGATTTAAGTGACTTTGAAGGTGGCATGGTTGCTGGTGACAGACTGATGATGTCCTGGGATTTTCATGCACAACCATCTCTAGGGTGTACAGAGAATGATACGAAAAAGAGAAAATATCCAGTGAGCGGCAGTTCTGTGGGCGCAAATGTCTTGTTGATGCCAGAGGTCAAAGAGAATGGCCAGACTGGTTCCAGCTGATAGAAAGACAACAGTAAGTCAAATAACCACTCGTTACAACCGAGGTCTGCAGAAGAGCATCTCTGAACGCACAACATGTCCAACCTTGAGGCGGATGGGCTACATCAGCAGAAGACCACACTGGGTGCCGCTCCTGTCAGTGAGAACAGGAAACTGAGGCTACAATTCACACAGGCTCATCAATATTGGACAATAGAAGATTGGAAAACATTGCCTGCTCTGAAGAGTCTCGATTTCTGCTGCGACATTCGGATGGTAGGGTCAGAATTTGGCCTCAACAACAAGAAAGCATCGATCCATCCTGCCTTGTATCAACGGTTCAGGCTGGGGGTGGTGGTATATTTTCTTGGCATACTTTGTCCCCATTAGTACCAATTGAGCATCATGTCAACGCCACAGCCTACCTGAGTATTGTTGCTGACCATGTCCATCCCTTTATGACCACAGTGTACCCATCTTCTGATGGCTACTTCCAGCAGGATAACTCGTCATGTCACGAAGCACGAATCATCTCAGACTGGTTTCTTGAACATGACAGTGAGTTCACTGTACTCAAATGGCCTCCACAGTCACCCGATCTCAATCCAATAGAGCACCTTTGGGATGTGGTGGAACGGGAGATTCGCATCATGGATGTGCAGCCGACAAATCTGCAGAAACTGTGTAAAGCTATGATGTCAATATGGACCAAAATCTCTGAGGAATATTTCCAGTACCTTGTTGAATCTATGCCATGAAGGATTAAGGCGGTTCTGAAGGCAAAAGGGGTCCAACCTGGAACCAGTAATGTGTACCTAATAAAGTGGCCGGTGAGTGTATATGTACAGTATGTATGTATGTATGTATATAATTTGCTGTTATATATTTAAATATATAATTCAATTACAACAGGGACTTTAAGTAGTATTGATTCAAGTAATTCAATCATTTTCAGATATATCTAGTTATTTTGACATTCAGCTTAAAGTGCAGTTTAAAGGCTTAACTAGCTTAACTCTGTTAACTATAGGCAAGTTAAGTGAATTAGGCAGGTCATTGTGCAACACTAATTTGTTCTGTAGGCAATCGAAGAAAAAAAAAACATCTTAAAAGAGCTAATAATATTGACCGTATGATTCTGGGGCTCTCTGTCCTGAACACTTCCACTGTTTGTTCCCTAAACAAAATCTTTAACCAGATGAAATGGATATCAACCACAAACATGGCTCATTACTATGAACATCTGTTTCAGAATGTTACGCACAGCGAGTTTGTGAAGCTGAAGAGATTGAGTTACGCCGAACACGAGGAGTGCTTCTGCTGGAAAGCTGCAGATTCAATGACTGAATATCAATGCAGCGCAGAAAAGGCCATTCAGCCTCCGAATCAATCACTCACTTCCATCTCTCCTCCTCCAGCCACAATGCTCAGCTTGTGTGTGTGTGTGTGTGTGTGTGTGTGTGTGTGTGTGTGTGTGTGTGTGTGTGTGTGTGTGTGTGTGTGTGTGAGCAAAAGCCGGACGGAAGTATGGGAAAGAGGATATGCACCGGATCTGGTGAAGACTCAAGCCATTATCAAGAGCATTTCAATGCGTTCGCACAAGGTACAATCAAACAAATGATTCAACCTCTCGATGTTCACTATTTCAGAGCTTTCCACAGGGCACAACAGTCCGGTTCCAAAAGCAAAACGGCACTAAAATCATCCGAAAGTAAACTATTAAAGACTGTGAGCCACAAGACTTAACCAAACCATTGAACAACTGATTTGGCGATGAGAAAAACTACATTACCCACAATGATGTGCAGAAAATTCCACCAATAGGAGTCACAGGGAGCAAATTGCGACAATAGAGCTTTTAAGCGTATGCTGCAGCATCAAGAAAACGCACGAGTACTATTTTGATAAACAACACAAGATCTCTAGTGTAAACAAACTGCTAAAGTAGATAATAAATTATAAAGTCCACATAAATCGGAAGCTGTGATCGTTATTTTTTCCGTATTGTGACGCAGTTCCTAGAGAAACGGAATATTAAATGAGAAAAGTGGGCGTGGCTTGATTTTTCCTACTGCGAGCTGATTGGATGTAATAAAGTAAAGGGTGGAGAAGGGTTTGGGGTGAGTTATTACAACCTAACAGACTCCTCCTGCTCACCATTTCTGTTTGTTGTCAAAACTGACAGCTGAAGGGGCGTGGTTAAGTGTGTTAGCCCCGCCCAATACCTCAGACAGACCTAATCTGAGAATTTAACTGAAAACTAGCAGGAAGTGCACCTTCAGATTTCTTAATGACACACACACATGAATTGTTCACCACAAAACTAGCAACGAGAGCTAACAAAATCAATAAGGTTACTTTTGATTTCAATTGTACTTTAAAGTATCACATGAGAAACATGTGAATGAAAAAATATAGCAAAACCGTTTTATTTATGCTCACTTGAGGTGGTTTTGGAGTTAATGGGTTAATGCGAATATGAAAACCCATTCGCCGAATAAGCTATGAATGATGTAGCGAACATTATACCCACGTGACCAAGCAGCTGTCGCCATTATGCTTGTGTTGTTTACTGGTAAAGTCTAGATAGGATACAGCTGCGGATATGCACATCATTCATTCATTCACTTTCTTTTCGGCTTAGTCCCTTTATTAATCAGGGGTCGCCACAGCGGAATGAACCGCCAACTTATCCAGCATATGTTTGCGCAGCGGATGCCCTTCCAGCTGCAACCCATCACAGGGAAAATATGCACATCAATATAGCATAATTTTTGTGATAAATTGTGATAATTAAAACAATAATTAATATTTTTACTGTACTGTGACGGTTGGGTTTAGGGTTGGGGTGTGGGTAGACGTTAAA
>CAIGQW010054506.1:1911949-1923632 GCA_903798125.1 Danio choprae
TCAGCCCCAATCTCAACAATCCTTTTCAGATTTAAATGCATACTGTGCCCTAAAGTTAGCCTTTTAGTATTGAACTACACTCAAATATTTTCTGTTGTGCCCCAAATTACAACACCTATTTATACACTATGGACTTTTACTATGCACTTATATGTATTTTCTTTTAAAGAACCCAGAATACTCCAGCCATTAGCAAACCACAAAACAAAACTCTCTTGAATTGTGTTTAGTAGGCGTTCATGGCTGCCGTCCCTTCTTTTCAAGCGTCTGAAAGCAGAGTGCTGGAACTCTTAATCTGAGACGGTTGAAGGGGGAGGTCTCGCATCCAGCAGTGTTCAACCAACACAAGGGTGCCAGAAGAGCCCATTCACTCTCTGTAGGCCTTGTTTATGCATCTCGGGGTTGGAGAAAAACCCTGTCAGTCATATATGTGCTTCTGTTTCTATTTAAAGACGAGTTCATGATAGACACGAGCAGATGTCGATACCTGAGATTCATCTGTTAGTGCTTGTTTGCAGAAAGAACAAGCATTTAACGTGGCTTCCAATCATTCAGTGCATTAATGTGTCAAAACATGCCAAGAATATGTCCAGTTCATGTTTCACGTCATTGATCTGCAAGAAATGGATGCATTAAAGGGATAGTTCACCCAAAAAATGAATATTTACTTACTATTTATACTTGACGGCCTCACGGTGGCGCAGTGGGTAGCACGATCGCCTCACAGCAAGAAGGTCGCAGGTTCGAGCCTCGGCTTGATCAGTTGACATTTCTTTGTGGAGTTTACATGTTCTCCCCGTGTTGGCGTGGGTTTCCTCCAGGTGCTCCAGTTTCCCCCACAGTCCAAAGATATCCGCTATAGGTGAATTGGGCAGGCTAAATTGTCCGTAGTGTATGTGTGTAAATGAGTGTGTATGGATGTTTCCCAGTGATGGGTTGCAGCTGGAAGGGCATTCGCTGCGTAAAACATATGCTGGATAAGTTGGCGGTTCATTCCGCTGTGGCGACCCCAGATTAATAAAGGGACTAAGCCAAAATGCAAATGAATGAATGAATGAATGAATATTTATACTTGACTTCAAGTGGTTCCAAAGCGTAACGCGTTTCTTTATTCTGTTGAACACAAAAGAAGATGTTTTGAAGAATGATGGAAACCGGTAACCATTGACTTCCATTGTAGGAAAGACAAATACTATGGAATATATATATATATATATATTCATTCATTCATTTTCATTTCGGCTTAGTCCCTTTATTAATCTGGGGTCGCCACAGCGGAATGAACCGCCAACTTATCCAGCATATGTTTTACGCAGCGGATGCCCTTCCAGCTGCAACCCATCTCTGGGAAACATCCATACACACCCATTCACACTCATACACTACGGGCAATTTAGCTTACCCAATTCACCTGTACCGCATGTCTTTGGACTTGTGGGGGAAACCGGAGCACCCGGAGGAAACCCACGCCAACATGGGGAGAACATGCAAACTCCACACAGAAATGCCAACTGATCCAGCCGAGGCTTGAACCAGCGACCTTCTTGCTGTGAGGCGAACGTGCTATCCACTGCGCCACCGTGAGGCCCATATATAAATATCTATCAATAGTTACCCGTTTTAGGCTTACGTCAGAATAACTTCATTTGCACTTAACAGTAAACTCATAAAGGTTTGAAACAAGTAAAATGTCAGTAAATGCACATTTTTTGGGGTGAACTATCTCTTTAAACACAACACCTCAAAATTCGCATTACCATAATGAGAAAAAATGCAATCAGTATTTTGCTACTGTAAAGAAAAAGAAATGCAAATGTAGAATTACAAAAACCCACAAGTCAGCTGTATTGCGCTAATGACAACTTAAAAACCCAACACACTTCATTTTCACTAAAATATTTACCTCCGAAATAAAACTAATTCATGCATCGGAATAACTGTGATAAAACAGTAACTTATTAAGGGAAAGCTAGTCATCCATTCAACCATCAGGGTGTAGAAAAGCACAGCATTTTAATACTCTTGGTTAAATATTATAAACCTGCACGTCCTGATATTGCAGAGCTAGTCATTTTCCTCAACATACTTTGTTGATCCTGGAACATCAATGCAGTCCAAACCTAAACCCTATAAACCCTACCCATAACTGTAAAGTACTGCCAATATCAGAGAGAAATATAGGTTAATAACAATGAAGCGCATAACCCTAAGTGTAAGTCTAAACTTAAACACTTATATTTTGACCAAAACCGGTAACCATTGACTTCTGTAGTATTTGTTTTTCCTACAATGGAAGTCAATGGTTACAGGGTTTCAGCTTTCTTTAAAATATCTTTATTTGTGTTCAACAGAACAAAGAAACTTAAGTTTGGAACATAATGACAGAATTGTAATTTTTGGGTGAACTATCCCTGTAACAAACATCATATGGATTTACAGTCGGACACCGAAATCCAAAGGTCTCAGCAGGCGTCAGAATAGGCCATTTTCTACTGTCTAATATTTGTTAGTCCACGTGAATGGAAGCCACAGTTTCCTGTTCTTATCTGACAGCCCTGTTAATAAAAACTCAGGACATGCTGTATGTTTTTCACACCGTAGCTCATGCTTAAGACTAGCACATGACCAGCTTAATGGATACCTTACTCACCCTTCTTTCTTCATACATAAGAAGATATTCTGAAGAATGTTGGAAAGCAAACCTGTAACTATTGACTTTCATAGTAAGAATAAAACATACTAGGGAAGTCAATGGTTACCGGTTTCCACAATTTCTGTGTTCAACAGAAGACAGAATTCATAAGGTTTAGGACCACCTAACACTTCAGTGCAAGTAACCTGTGAGGATGTTTTTTATCTTAATGAAGATGTGCTCACTATTTACTTGACTTCAAGTGTTTCCAAAGCTTAATGGGTTTCTTTATGTTGCTGAACACAAAAGTAGATATTTTGAAGAATGATGGACAAACAAACACTACGGGAATCAGTGGTTACTGGTTTTTGGCTTTCATCAAAATTACTTCTATTGTGCTTAACAGTAAACTCATGAAGGGTTGAAACGTGTAAATGATGACCAAGGTTTCATTTTTGGGTGAACTATCCCTTTAAACATATAGATATTTAGTGTTTAAAGGGATAAGAAGATATTTTGAAGAATGTTGGAAACCTGTAATTATTGACTTCCATAGTATTTGTTTTTCCTACTATGAAAGTCAATGGTTACCGGTTTCCAACATTCTTCAGAATATCTTCTTGTGTGTTAGGGGGATTTCATAAAAGATTAGGACCACTTCAGTGCAAATAAACAGTGAGGATTTTTTTCACTTGAGTGAATTTTTAAACCCAGCTACGAACAAGCCTCTAAACATACCTAGTCAACATATGCTGCTTTATTTATTTATTTTTTAACATAGACTAGTGTCTTCAATCTGTGTGGTTCGGGTTTGGTGTGTTGTGTGTTTAGAGATGCTGAGTTGCTAGTTGCTGAGGTTTGTTTTGTCTTTTTATCAGCTTGAATTAAGTCTTTCTCCTCTGACCATGATCTGGCAACATGACATTTTCACTCAAAGTACTGCAAGTCATTGGATATTTCCTCTTTTTTCACACCGTAGCTCATGCTACGGTGCTTAGCTCATGCTAAGATTAGCACATGACCAGCTTAATGGACAGTTCAACCAAAATAGAAATTCTGTCATGATTTACTCGCCCTTCTTTCTTCATACATAAGAAGATATTCTGAAGAATGTTGGAAAGCAAACCTGTAACTATTGACTTTCATAGTAGGAATAAAACATACTAGGGAAGTCAATGGTTACCGGTTTCCAAAATTTCTTTAGAATATCTTCCTCTGTGTTCAACAGAAGACAGGATTCATAAAGTTTAGGACCACTTAACACTTCAGTGCAAGTAACCTGTGAGGATGTTTTTTATCTAAATGAAGATGTGCTCACTATTGACTTGACTTCAAGTGTTTCCAAAGCTTAATGGGTTTCTTTATGTTGCTGAACACAAAAGTAGATATTTTGAAGAATGATGGACAAACAAACACTACGGGAGTCAGTGGTTACTGGTTTTTGGCTTTCATCAAAATTACTTCTATTGTGCTTAACAGTAAACTCAAAGGGTTGAAACGTGTAAATGATGACCAAGGTTTCATTTTTGGGTGAACTATCCCTTTAAACATATAGATATTTAGTGTTTAAAGGGATATGAAGATATTTTGAAGAATGTTGGAAACCTGTAATTATTGACTTCCATAGTATTTGTTTTTCCTACTATGAAAGTCAATGGTTACCGGTTTCCAACATTCTTCAGAATATCTTCTTGTGTGTTATATCTTATATCTTACCTAATCAACATATGCTGCTTTATTTATTTATTTTTTTAACATAGACTAGTGTCTTCAATCTGTGTGGTTCAGGTTTGGTGTGTTGTGTGTTTAGAGATTGTGTGTTTTGTCTTTTTATCAGCTTGAATTAAGTCTTTCTCCTCTGACCATGATCTGGCAACATAACATTTTCCCTCAAAGTACTGCAAGTCATTGGATATTTCCTCTTTTCTCACACCATTCTCTGTAAACCCTATAGTTGTGCGTGAAAGTCTCAGTAGATCAGTAGTTTCGGAAATATTAAAACACCCTGACAAAAACAACCATGCCTCATTCAAAATCGCTTAAAAATCACCTGTATTCCTGAGTTTTAACATCAGCAGATTATATTGACCACGTCTGTCATGTTCAAATGCAGAGAGTTGCTGAAAGCTGATTAGATATCGGTGTTAATAGCAGTTGAACAAGTGTGCCAAATTAGCTGTCAGTGAGTGTTTACAAAAAGCTTGTGATTCAAAATCACTACAGATCTTTGCATATAAGGGATAGTTCACACGAAATGAAAATGACCTCATCATTTACTCTTTTAGACCTTTATGAGTTTCTTTCTGCTGTTGAACACAAATGTAAATATTTAGAAAAATGCTGCACTGTATAAGATATCAGTAAATTAGCAGTTTTCCATATTTTGTGATTCACATTTTTATGTTTATTTCTGCTTTTGAATTGCATTATGGGGTCTCGATATTTCTTCCAACAACTTTTAACCTTGTAAAGTTCGAAAACGTGACTTTTGTGAACATTTTTATTAGTTTATTCATTCATTCATTTTCATTTCGGCTTAGTCCCTTTATTAATCTGGGGTCGCCACAGCGTAATGAACCGCCAACTTATCCAGCATATGTTTTACGCAGCGGATGCCCTTCCAGCTGCAACCCATCTCTGGGAAACATCCATACACACCCATTCACACACATACACTATGGACAATTTAGCCTACCCAATTCACCTATACTGCATGTCTTTGGACTTGTGGGGGAAACCGGAGCACCCGGAGGAAACCCACGCCAACACGGGGAGAACATGCAAACTCCACACAGAAATGCCAACTGACCCAGCCGAGGCTCGAACCAGCGACCTTATTGCTGTGAGGTGAACGTGCTATCCACTGCGCCACCGTGAGGCCCATTTTTAATAGTTTAAAGTGATATATTGTTTGGGTTGGTGTTGTATATTACACTACAGACACCCTTGCAATAAACCGCTAGTATGTGTCATTTATTATACATTATAATATTTAAAACGACTAAAATGTGAATAAAAGTCACTTTGCTAAACTGTGGAGTTGAATTTCCAACACCAGAAGTAGACAGAGCAGAGATCAACATCCCATAATGCAATATAAAACCATAAACAAACAGAAAACACTTGTGAATCACACAATACACTTAATTAAGGGGTATTTTTTTACAGGGTGGTTTCTCGCACCCATTGACAACCATAGTAATTTTATTTACTACTATAAAAGTCAATGGGTGCGAGAAAACCAGCATTCTTCAAAATATCTTCTTCACTCAAACGAAGGGAGAGTAAACGATCACAGAAATTGCCTTTTTGCCTGAACTACCCCTTTAAGGACATCTGTATCCTTCATGTTCAGTGTTATTTGTGGCTGATTTCAGATGAAGATGGAAAGGAGCGTTTCCTGTATCAGGGCCACTGCAGACTTCACTGTCCACGCGAGTTTTATGGGGACCGAGAGCAGTACACCTGTCTGCCGTGCACGTCGAACTGCGAGATCTGTGCTGATGCCAGAGTGTGTGCTAAATGCAGAGAGGGATACCGGCTGCAGAGCGGCGTCTGTCTGACCGCCCTGTGTGGAGCTGGTGAGTTCATGTCCAGAACAATGGCTGTGTGATGTATGCACAACAGCTAAACAATAAACTAGTTAACACTGACGCCATATACACACTAATCCAGATTGCAGCAGGTGTAATGATATTATGCAGCACCTGAAAATAGTCCCCAGTAACAGCACTGCGTAATATTATTGCTCCTGCTTCAGCCGTGACACAGCAGCAAAGTTGCTTGATTGTTATGCCAGAATGAGAGTATAGTGTCTACATGTCGACCTAGAAAATAGCAATATTTCATTTTCTGTCGGTTTTAGTACACGATGTAAGTACAGAAGGGTCAAGCTTTAAATAGGAAAATGACCGAAATTCTTCTTTGAGCGAGATGCTAATGGTCTAATCCGATTCCATGATTTATGCTAAGCTAAAAGACCCGGAGATCGGCTGAATGGATCAAATAAATGGTAAAACTGAGCTGTTCAGCTCTGGTGGAACTGTAAAATGAGCCTATTTGTGTACATTTAAAGAGAAAAACTCATGTATTTTTGCAGGTCAGTCCGTAAATTCACATCAATCCTGTTGTGACAACACAAATCTCAACAGCTTCCGTTGGATTGTTGCAGAAAATAAAGTTTCCAACAAAAGCCAAATGATTGTGGCACATATTTTTCCACCAAAATATTATTGACAAATGACCTCATTTATGTCAACTTAAATAGAGTAAATTCATTCATTCATTTACCTTTCTTCTTAGTCCCTTTATTAATCAAGGGTCACCACAGTGGAATGAACCGCCAACTTATCCAGCATGTGTTTTATGCAGCGGATGCCCTTCCAGCCGCAACCCAGTACTGGGAAACACCCATACATTCACACGCATTCACACATACACTACGGCCAATTTAGCTTGTTCACTTCACCTATAGTGCGTGTGTTTGGACTGTGGGGGAAACCGGAGCACCCGGAGGAAACCCACGCCAACACGGGGAGAACATGCAAACTCCACACAGAAATGCCAACTGGTCCAGTCGGGACTCGAACTAGTGACCTTCTTGCTGTGAGGCCACAGTGCTAACGACGGAGCTACCGTGCTGCCCTTAAATAGAGTTGCCACAAGTAAAAAGATAAACATAGGATATAAGCAAACTACACCAAAGTCACATGACTAACATGATGCATTATACTCTTTCCGTCTGTATTTAACACCATCTTTCCTGAAAGTTTCCTCAAATACGTATTCCTCTGTGAATGATTATAACAATAATAGGAACATTATCAAAACTTATTTTTGAAATTGAGCGAGATGCTAATGGTCTAATCCGATTCAATGATTTATGCTAAGCTACGCTAAAAGTGCTCCCACCAGACTCAGAGATCGGCTGAATGGATTAAATAAAATGGTCAAACTCAACTGTTTAACTGCATTATACTATTTGGAATGAGAGTATAGTTTCTAGATTTACTGATGTAGAAAATAGCAATCATTCATTTTCTGTCCGCCTCAGTACACGATGTAACTACAGAAGAGTTCAGCTTAAAATAGGAACATCTATCGAAGCTCTTTTTGGATTTTTAAGCGAGATGCTAATGGTCTAATCCAACTCAGTGATTTATGCTAAGCTAAGCTAAGCTAAGCTAAAAGTGCTCCCGCCAGATCTGGAGATGCTTTAAAAGCTGTAAAATGAGCATTATACTATTTCCGTTGATATTTAAAACCATTTTCTCTGAAAGTTTCCTTGAATATGTATTTCTCGGTAAAGGATTATAACAATGGAAACAAGCTAGAGCTCGAATGCCGCTCATCCAGTCAAATTCAAGACAAAAACGAATGATCAATCATAAACAATCATGCATTAGTAATATACAAAATGACGAACGCTCATGCAATTTCCTGATCCACAGGTCAGGTTCAAGATCCGGACACACAAGAATGCATCGACTGTGGTATCGGCTGTAAAACTTGTTCCACAGGTAAAATACACACTTTATTTGTGACACATATTATGATTTTAACAGTGCAATTAATTCATGTAATATTCTGATTAATCGCTAATAATTAACACTAATAATCGCAGCCAGTTGTTTTTCTGTTATGCATATGTTTTATGACAGCAAAACAACCAGAGTACAGTCTTTTAAGATGGTTTTTCGAGCTGTTTATTCCAGAAATAAAGCATGTCCCACTTTCTTACAAAATATGACGTGCATTTTTATGCCGTTTTTGCTTTCGACGGCCATTTGTAAGAGACGAAATCTTGTACGATCAGCCTTAGTCAGCAGAAGAGCTGCCACAAAGCACACGATTCATCTCTTTCTCTGAGCCAGAATACTACTATTTTTTAAATTGTCAGCCGATTTGTACGTGTATGACATTATTTAGTGTCTAATCCTGGTAAGAATAATGTTCAGGGACCGAAGAAAAGGCAAACTTGTGTTTTTCGGCGACATCTGTAGGTGTTTTGTTGTTTCAACTGTATTTTTATTGAACGTTTTGAGTGCAAAAACATATCAGAAATGTACATATGACGATATTATCGTATCGAAGAGTGATACGATAATATCCATCATTCATATCATTCGAATCCTGATCCCCCACAGGAACAACTATCATAAAATATATATATATATAAGTAGAAGAACTAGCCACTAAACAGACAAAAAGTAAAATAGTTACGTTTCTTCGTGAGATGAGATTGTTTAATCCTGGAAGTGGCTTCAATAAAATATTTTTACTTGTGTCCTCAACAGACAATCCGGAGGTTTGCAGCAGCTGCACAGACGGACACTTCCTGTAAGTTTCCGTCGTATATTTCAGAGATATCCGTCAGTTTAGTCTTGTCGGTTTAAAGTCCACATGAAATCAAAACTAACCATGTTGATTTTGTTAGCTCACATTGCTAGTTTTGTGGTGAACAATTCATCCGTGCGGGTCTTTAAGAAAAAAATTAATTGTTTGCTCTTGTAATCTTTAATTGACATCAGAAAAAGCACTTCCTGTTGGTTTTCAGTTAAATTCTCAGATTAGGTCTGTCTGAGGTATTGGGCGTGGCTAACACACATAACCACGCCCCTCCAGCTGTCAGTTTTGACAACAAACAGAAATGGTGAGGAGGAGGAGTCTGTTAGGTTGTAATAACTCTCCCCAAACCCTTTTCCCCATCTATCTGAATGAAATGCCTACTTTACAACATCCAATCAGCTCGCAGTAGAAAAACAAGCCACGCCCACTGTTTGCTCATTTAATATTCCGTTTCTCTAGGAACTGCGTCACAATACGAAAAAAAAGGGTCGCAGCATATGGACTAAGTATGTTGATGTGCTTCCGACCGAAAATGAATATTGAGTAGGGAGGTGGGGCTTTCTTTTTGCGACTTATTCACTCATAGCAAACTAACGGGAAGAGGGGCGTGGCTAAGAATATTGTGGCTGAAGCGTCAATCTGACATCATCACAGAAGGACCGCCCCTCCAAACGCAGAAGCGAATGCTCAGAATTTGATTGAGGATTACCAAAACGAACATTAATCGTTCGCCTAAGGAATAACAATGCACGCTAGCAAAATAAACGTTCACACAGACTTCTGAAGCTCATTCCAGAGAGCCAGAACAGAGGTTTGATTGTGCGTTTTGGCCTCCAGCTACTGTGTGCATCAGATTTCACTCTGGGTCGAGTCTCACGGCCGGTTACCTGAGCTCCGCATAGAGGCTCCTCTTATGAGTTTTTCACTAATTTGAGCCCCGTTTCGGGCTGAAGCTGAAGGACTCTGTGTCTTGTAGCGAGTCCTGACTAATGAATGTCCACTCAGAGAGGAAAAGAGCAGTGCTAATCCGCTGAACATTCCTCATGCTTTCTTTGAGCCAGTGCTGTTGTCATGGCATCGGTTGTCTGTGGTCGCGCTCAAACATCTTGTTTAACTCTTGAGCACTAAAGCGAGGCACCGCTGAGTCTCAGACGGGACAGTCCGTCCGCCACGCTCTTTACAGCCAATGTTGGGTATAAAAAATAAAAACGTATAGAGTTGAATCAAAATTATTCACCCTCCTGTGATAAATATTTCCCTAATGATGTTGAACAGATTCAGGAATTTTTCACAGTATTTCCTATAATATTTTTTCTTCTGGAGAAAGTCTTACTTGTTGTATTTTGGCTAGAATAAATGGTTACGGGTTTGCAACATTTTTCTAAATATCTTCTTTTGTGTTTAACAGAAGAAAGAATCTCATAAAGGTTTAAAACAAGGCTAAATAAATGACGACAATTGTCATTTCTGGGTGAACTATCCCTTTCAGGCACACTGTATTTTATTTGTCATCATTTTTTTAGTTGAATCAAATGAACGTTTGTAGTTATTTCAACTTGCATCAATCAAACTGACTAAAAATAAAGTTAAACTTCGTATTAAAAAAAAATCTACTTCATTAAATAAAATGATATTTTACTACTAAACTACTTATTTAAAATGAGCTGAAACACAATTCTTGAGTTTTTTTGGGACAACTTGATTTGTTATGTTCAATCCACTTCAATTTGTAAAAACAATTAAAGTTAACAATCCATTTGTGTTGGAATTAACTAATAACACAGATCGATTGTGTGGAACCCAGCATTTTTGACAGTGTTGAAACCTGATTAACTTATTGAAATAATTTAAAGTAACATAAAAAACATGTCAAATCATTTTTTTTGTTGTTGTTTTTTTACAGTGCAGGTAGGTGTGTGTGTGTGTGTGTGTGTGTGTGTGTGTGTGTGTGTGTGTGTGGTGTTCATTTCTCTGCTGTGGTTTGTGTTCTCGGGTTACTCCTCTAGCCTGGAGCTTCTACAGTCTCAGTCCTCATTATATTCCTCATCCTTTGATTGTAAAGTAAGTCCACAAAGGCTAAATGTTGCTGTGAAGCTGCTCCAAACGCTTTGTTATCAAGACAATAAAAAAATATATATATATATAAAAAATATATAAAAATATGTGTGTATATTGCTTAATGACGCTTAAATATTTTCTTCTCAAAAAAAGAAAAACTGCTTTTATTCTAGCCAAAATAAAAGAAATGACTTTCTCCAGAAGAAAAATATTATCGGAAATACTGTGAAAAATTCCTGAATCTGGGAAATATTTGAAAAAGAAAAAAAATATTCTAACTTCAACTATTTCATATCCATCTATCCGTCCGTCCGTCTGTCTATCTGTCTATCTCTCTCTCTCTTTCTTTATCTATCTCCCCGTCCGTCCGTCTATCCATCTGCCCGTCCATCCATCTGCCCGTCCATCCATCTGTCCGTCCATCCATCTGTCCGTCCATCCATCTGTCCGTCCATCCATCTGTCCGTCTGCTCGTCCGTCCGTTTGTCTATCCATCTGCCCGTCCGTCCGTCCATCTATCCATCTGGCCGTCCGTCCGTCCGTCTATCCATCTGCCTGTCCGGCCGTCCGTCTATCCATCTGCCTGTCTGTCCGTCCGTCTATCTATCTATCTATCTATCTATCTATCTATCTATCTATCTATCT
>CAIGQW010054506.1:1932409-1966544 GCA_903798125.1 Danio choprae
GAGGGTGCTCATTCCTTGACAAATGTCATTTTTTTCAGTAGGATATTGTACTAGGGTTATCAAGAGATTAAATGTGACAATACCAGCATTTCCTGCTTGTATTTTGAGCGCTGTTGAGTGTATTCTTGAACACTGCTGTTTGCATGCTCAACAAATATGTCTGCTATTAGCTACAGGGACAAGTAGGTGCTTTTGAAAACCCCTATAATGCACCCTGCCACACATGACCGGTTCAGGAGTGTTTTGAGTTTCAGGTGCTGCAGCGTCCTCCAAATTCACCAGAACCCAGTCCAACGGAGTATCTGTGGGTTGTTTAGGACTCACATATTCGATCTGCAATTACTAAACTTCACAGCTTAAAAATGCACTGCTAATATCAAACAAACTCTTACAACAAAAGGGTTCAGGTCCACATTAAATCATGACAATTTGAGCTGTGGTGATCCAATGGGAAATTTCGGAAAGCTTTACTAATTGCTAATTATTTAATTCATACATTGTCTGCATATATAATTACAAGAGATACATTTATTACACTTGATGTCCCATCTTCAGGTACTACAGCTCAGGGGAACGCTGTGAAAAGTGTGACCGTTCCTGTGAACAGTGCACGGGCCCAGGACCAGATGCCTGCAGGGTTTGCACACCACCCCTGTTGGACCTGCAAGGCACCAGGCAGTGTGTGGATCAATGTCCGCAGCGCTTTTTTGAGAGCGGCCACAGCTGCAGACAGTGCCACACCAGCTGCAAGTCCTGCACAGGTGCTTCTGTTATTATAGTTCTCACATTTGATCAGATTCTATAGCGCCAACATCAACTCATCATTATATGCCATCCCTTATTTGATCACAGATTATTATTGCCGGCAGATGGATATTGTTCTGTTTGATTAGTCAGTACCACTGTAAAATGCATGCTATAGATACAGCAATTAAATACAACCTGCTGACTTAACCAATAAGGCATTAAAGTAATACCTGGATAAATATATTTATGTTCCCATGTAATTCTAAAGAAGTTGCTCAGCTGTATTCTCTGGAAGAATGATATTTGACTTACTAAACTTCCAATTGTGAATTACTCTCCAGTTTTAAGGTATATTCTGGGTTCAAGACAAGTTAAGCTCAATCAACAGACTTTATGGTACATTTATCTTATGCAGAACATTAGAAAAATTGCATAAATAAGCACAGTTTCCAGAGAACACAATGGTTACTTCATCAGAAAGTTGTTGCAACCAGGGAAACTACTGTGGTTCCTTTTCCACCATGAAAGTCCACTTCATGTTGAGCTGCTGTCAGGGGCGGACTGGTCATAGGGAGTCAATCATGAATCTGGCCTGCCCAACCTAACTTCACTTACTGATGGGCCCCACAACCCCAACACCATCCACTCCACTCCCCCTCTCCACTTACCGATCGCACCCCTAGCACCAACCCTCATACACCACCGTATTTGACCCCTTGTTAAAGATTAAAGATAAGTCTTTTGTGTCTCCAGAATGTGTTAAGTTTCAGCTCAAAACACCCATCAAATTATTTATTATACCTTTCAAAACATTAGAATTTTCTGCTGGACACCATGTAGCTGTTTTTGGTGCCTGTGCCTTTAATGCTAGTTCTCCCCGCCCTTTGTTCCCACTTGCTTGTCAGAGTGTGTCTCAATCTCTTTTCGCACGTCCTGTCTTGTTGATATGATTATACACGTTACTAAAGAGACATGTTAATACGTGGCTGTCAATCAATTCGGTAGGCGGGGAAACCACACTTCATGTTGCGGTCGGCCTCAAAATGGGAGGGATTTGGATCCTATTTTAACATCAGGAAATTTCAAAAAACAGACTTATTGTGTTTCTTTCACTCCAGTATGACTGTGGACACACTATACATACACAACAGCTTACAAAAGATGATATAGGTGCCATTTAATTCACAATCATAGCCGGTAAGGTCTCCTTTCGCTACTATATCAGCTTCTGTTTTTGGAGAAGACTTTTTGTTTGCATTATGTGGCATGACAAGATTCTTCTTCACTAGAATTAGTGGGCTCACCAAGCCCATTTAAAGTGCAGTGTACTTACAATATCTACACAAAAACGCAATTAAGACCATCTTTAATTGCTGACTGAACACACAATCATCACAATCTGCTGTTTTTTTGAATGATGTTGTTTGTTCATTTTGATAGCGTGCTGACTTGTTGCAAAAGGTAACATTTGAGATTGCTATCATTTGAATAGCATTCTCTTACGGTACATGTCGCTGTGTGATTTTCAGATAACACCCCTCAGGGTTGTGTGACGTGTGACTGGGGCAGCATCCTGCAGGATGGCGTTTGTTATCCTCGCTGTGAGGAAAGCCGATATTACTCACAAGATGTAAGTGCGGCCATTTTTCACCGCATTGGTACACTGCCGTTCAGGTGAAAATATGAAAACTATTATCATTGCACATTCTTGCACAATTGTATTGAAATGTGAGCCAGCGTTTCTCTGTGGTAACAAATGCTAGCCTGTCATTAACTGATAAAGAAACGCTGTGTACTATCCCTAGCCTTTTAAAAAGATAACATGGTTTCACTTGCAAAATAATGTCACTTTCATGCGTGGTATTTGGCAATCACCCATGTTGGGCAAAAACTATGATGAAACCATTGATAGATGCAGCTTTGTATTACAGAGCATAATAAGCAAGTGGAAAGGTTATAAGGACACTATTAAGAGAACTTACATTTGAAATTCACTTCAGTGTTGAAGCAGGCAAACGTTGCATGACTAATGTAAAAAGGGCAGAACACAATTTCCATATTCTTAATGTCTTTCTGGCTAAACACTTCCTAGCTCATTTTAATTTACTGATGATTTATATCATTATAAAGATAATCATGTTTATAATAAGCACTATAAATGGGGAGGACTTCTCTTCTCCTGAATCCCTGCATCTAAATAAAGACACAGGGAAAGAGACCTGCTGTACTGCTATCCACTAGCCATTCCAACCATTAACCCTGCCGGTAATCTGGAGGATTTAAAACAATGGTAAAGAACTCAACTGATAAAAGATAAAGTCCGCCATTCTCCACTTCTCGTACAGCTCTCCCGATAAAAATGCTTGCTACACACAAGCAGCTCTGCTGTATCGGCCCTGAAAGCATCGCGCGGAAATCCATGCAACAAACCCCGTTGATCATGTAAACAAGCACATACGACCCTTCACAACCACCTAAATCATAGGTTTCAATCTCGATTCCTGGAGGGCCGCAGCTCTGCACAGTTTTGCTCCAACCCTAATCAAACACTGCTGATCCAACTAATCAAGGTGTTCAAGACTACTATAGACTATTATAAGCAGGTGTGAGTTGGAGGTGGTTGGAGCTAAAACTACTGTATGCAGTGCTGCGGCCCTCCAGGAACTGAGTTTGAGACCATTGAACTAAATACTGTGTGCGGCCGCGGTCTCACAGCTTGGGAGGTCTGTGATCGGAAAGCACATACTGTCATGCATAATTAAGAAGCAGGGTCTTCTCATAGGATAAGAAAACTCAGTCTATGAATAATAATGAGAAACTAGGCATCATCACTGGACAGGCAGATAGCACTATATTAGCTAACGAAAGCTCAGAATTATCCAGTTTTTCCCACAATTAAAGCTAGCAGGTGCTAACGTTGTCTTAATTGACGCTAAACACACACATACATTCATTTATTTATTTTCCTTCGGCTTAGTCCCTTTATTCATCAGAGGTCGCCACAGTGGAATGAACCGCCAACTTATCCAGCATATGTTTTACACAGCGGATGCCCTTCTAGCTGCAACCCAGTACCGGGAAACACCCATACACACTCACATTCACACACATACACTACGGCCAATTTAGTTTATTCAATTCACCTATAGCGCATGTGTTCAGACTGTGGGGGAAACAGAAGCACCCGGAGGAAACCCACGCCAACATGGGGAGAACATGCAAACTCCACACAGAAATGCCAACTGGGCCAGATGGGACTCGAACCAGCGACCTTCTTGCTTTGAGGCGACAGTGCTAACCATTGAGCCACCGTGCTGCCCTCAACACACACAAATCCGATTTTGTAACAGCATACAGATCACTGAAAGGGTTACTGAAAATTGAATTGAATTGCTGAAAACAATACTGCCATTGCCAAACAGTACATTTGACTCATGTGTTTTTCAATGCTGTCAGGGCGTTTGTGAACCCTGCGACGGGTCCTGTAAACACTGCTCCGCTGCCGGACCCCACAGCTGCCTCACCTGCCGCCCAGGATTCGCCCTTCACGCCACCGACAGCCAGTGTTTGCCCTGCTGCCAGTCGGAGCAGACGGAGAAAAACTGCTGTCTCTGCGATTCCGGCTCAGGTATTACTCACGTTTATGCTTTATTTAGATAACACTTTACTTCACTGCTGAGCGTCATAGATGTGACATTCGCAGTAAATACTCAAAACATAAATTGACAGAGAAAGTGTGTGTTAACATTATATTAAAACATCGGTTTATATTTGCCCAAACTACTAAGCACAGAGTAATGGGATCAGAAAATGATCAATCTGTAAACATATTTTAGATGTTAAACAAGGAAAATAAACATGCGTTATGGATGTGACCAAGAAAGTCTGCGAGGTTACAGTATACAACATACTTTGTAGAAATTCAGTGAACTAAACTGCACAACCCAAAAGAAACAATGATAATCTGAAGGATAAGAGTCGACTCTCTATAGAGCAAACATGATTAATTTCATTTGATTTGACATTTCTGCATTTATGAGGGAAAAGCTGCGTTATGGATGTGGCAGATGGGAAATCGGCTCTTGTGTGACTTTGGTAAATCAAGTATTATAGTTTGAAAACACTGACAGAGACATGTTTGACTACTGTAAATACAGGCTTACCCCCCCCCCAAAAAAAACTCTAGATATTCATTCATTCATTCATTTTCTTTTCGGCTTAGTCCCTTTATTAATCAGGGGTCGCCACAGCGGAATGAACCGCCAACTTATCCAGCATATGTTTTACGCAGCGGATGCCCTTCCAGCTGCAACCCATCACTGGGAAACATCCATACACACACATTCACACTCATACACTACAGACAATTTTAGCTTACCCAATTCACCTATACTGCATGTCTTTGGACTTGTGGGGGAAACCGAAGCACCCGGAGGAAACCCACGCAAACACGAGGAGAACATGCAAACTTCACACATAAACGCCAACTGACCCAGCCGGGGCTCGAACCAGCGACCTTCTTGCTGTGAGGCGATTGTGCTATCCACTGCGCCACCGTGCAGCCCAAACCCTAGAAAGGGTTTCGCTATTTAGCTGAAAACAATTTTTTCATGGCAAGGTTGACATTGCTCTGCTTCCTTGTTACACGTTTCATGTAATTACTGCACTCTTAAAAATAATGGTATGAGAGTGGTCACTGGGGTGGTACTATTTCTAAAGGTACACGTTTGTGACAGTCCTTATTAATACCTCAAGGGTACGTACTAGTACCTAAAAAGTACAAATGTGTACCTCTTGAAAATTTTAAGTACTAACATACACCTTTGAGGTAACAATATGCAGTGTTGGGGAAAGTTACTTTAGAAAGTAATGCAATACAATATTGAGTTACTCCCCCAAAAAGTAACTAGTTGCATTACTTAGTTACTTCTCATGGAAAGTAATGCGTTACGTTACTTTTGAGTTACTATTGAGTTACTTTTTCTTACCAGGCTGAGGCTTGATCTCTTTCAGAACTTGCAGGGTATTTTCCTCCTTCTTTGTTTTAATAGAGGAGCTCTGCAATTACCAACGCACTGTATAACCTTTATTTACCTTTATATATTTATAAAAAAAAAATAATAATAATAATAATAATAAATAATTATAATGCAGGATAATGTTATCTTCAGAGAACTTCCTGACCCCATTACATGCCGTATATAAGGATTAATGAAGGTTTAAAGCAGTGTGTTTGCTACTTTTGTACTTTGTGTTATTAATGAAGTAAAATCACTGTGCATTGAGACGACCCCCTTTTTTCTTTTCTTCAATGCGTTTAAAACAATGGGAATATTTATTACTTGTAATGCGTTACCGCCAACACTGCCAATATGGACCCTTTAAGTACAAATGTGTATCTTTTGAAAAGATACCTTTATCTCTATGAAGCATCAAGCGCGAGTGATTTACATGTCAAGTCAATGCAAAGACACAAATAGACATCCTGTGGCGCGAATGAGGTGGCGCGAATGACGCAATACGCGCAATTCGCTTGAGTAGAAAAATCTGAACTTCAGCGGACATTCACGCTGTTAACCAATCAGGAGCTTTCTCTTGTAGGGGCATGATTATGACGTAGCGCCTGTTGTTGATGTCCCGAGGGGAAATCCTTCTGCCGACACCGGACAACAGCTCATCAAACTGGGCTCGGCTCAGTCTGAAGCACTGCTAAAAGCTTCCATCATCCAGTTACAGTTTCTGGAGGAGTTGATGAACTCACAGAGCTGGGTGCATCTCTGAAAGGATGTAGAAGACTCAGACTCGGCGCCGAACGAATCTCCACTGTTTTTCAGCCTTCCTAAAGCACATGAAGCACAGCTACCCTCTCAATAAAATCCATGTTAGTCATTTAGCAACAAAGCTAGAGTCACCGGGCAGACAGAAGCCCTGTCCATGACGCGAATCTGCGTCTATTGTGAAGTGAATTTTACGCGCGAATGAAGCGAGCAAACTCCAAATGTTCACGCGCCTATTTACGCACGATTTATTCGCACTGCGTCTGGTGTGAACACAGCAGGAGAGTGTATAGTACTAACAAATGATGCACAATCAGGGCTGAGGAGTAATAAAATGCATGTAATTGCATTACGTGTTGAAAATACTAAATATAAGTCAGTGTAGGGCCTCACAGTGGCGTAGTGGGTAGCACGTTCGCCTCACAGCAAGAAGGTCGCTGGTCGCTGGTTCGAGCCTCGCCTGGATCAGTTGGTGTTTCTGTGTGGAGTTTGCATGTTCTCCCTGTGTTGGCGTGGGTTTCCTCCGGGTGCTCCGGTTTCCCCCACAAGTCCAAAGACATGCGCTATAGGTGAATTGGGTAAGCTAAATTGTCCGTGGTGTATGAGTGTGAATGGGTGTGTATGGATGTTTCCCAGAGATGGGTTGCAGCTGGAAGGGCATCCGCTGCGTAAAACATATGCTGGATAAGTTGGCGGTTCATTCCGCTGTGGAGACCCCAGATTAATAAAGGGACTAAGCCGAAAAGAAAATGAATGAATGAATGAATGAATGAATAAGTCAGTGTATTTCATTAACAGGTGGAAATTAAATTACAGTTACATGCTAAATGTATTTTTTTTATTGCTAAAATGATTTTTTTATGTAATTATTTCATGTAACATTTTAAATAAACATGGGGATTTTAACCAAATCTCCATTTAAAATAAAACTGCACGCAGTCTCTGTGCTCACAAACAGAAAAGCTATTTGAGGAATGCATGTTTTTCATGGTGTTTTACTTATAAGTCTCAAAAAGGACGCAGCATTTCCTGTAAGTGCAGTCTAATCTATGCATACCTGCAACACAAATGTTATCAGCTTCAAACGATGCAGTTCAGTGTAGTTCTTGATCTTTCGAAAAATGTTATCCAGTAATTTCTGCTTTGCAATTTCCACATATTTTGAACGTTGAATGGTTTCTATGTTTAGGATTTCTAAGAAAGGCATTGAAAAAGTCTCCTATAATTCACTTTAAACTCAGTTAACAGATGCTTGCGAATCATGGATGATATTAAAGTTGGTCAAATTAAGCTTTGTGTGCTTCACCGATGATCTTGAAGTCTTTATTCATTTGAAATGTTGGCGTAATAATGGCAGTTCATGATCCGATGCTCCATGAACAGATGACTCTTCATTCATTCATTCATTTTCATTTCGGCTTAGTCCCTTTATTAATCTAGGGTCGCCACAGTGGAATGAACTGCCAACTTATCCAGCATATGTTTTACACAGTGGATGCCCTTCCAGCTGCAACCCATCACTGGGAAACATCCATACACATTCATACACTATGGACATTTTAGCTTATCCAATTCACCTGTACTGCATGTCTTTGGACTTGTGTGGGAAACCGGAGCACCCGGAGGAAACCCACGCCAACACGGGGAGAACATGCACACTCCACACAGAAATGCCAACTGACCCAGCCGAGGCTCAAACCAGCGACCTTCTTGCTGTGAGGCGATTGTGCTACCCACTGCGCCACCGTGCTGCCCCAGATGACTCTTTTTATTTATTTATTTATTTTCTACATTTATTTGCGCTCTTTTTGCATTTTACAAAACTACAAAACAAAGGAGAAAGAAAAAAAACAACACAATAATAATACGTATAAAATACAATACATAAAATACTAACCTATACAGATGACTCTTTCGAGTCAGTCCCAAATGAATCATTTATTTTGTTTAACATAACCAGTGTGAATGATTCACAAACTGCCCAGATGCGAGGTGTGTTTCCCTGAAGCATTGTTTGCTTGTTAAAACCCATTGAACTGTACATCACTCGCGACTGTAATTGATTTGGTGATCTCAGCGACTCTTTTGTGCCGTTCGCTTCTCCATAGAGAGGATTATCAAATAAGTAAACACAAAGTTCGGCCCATTCATTGAACAAATCTATTGCATAACTCTGTCAGAGGTTTTTGTCTGCTTTATGATATGTTTGGTGGGTTTGGTTCATTGTATTATTAAGGAATCCGTTGACATGAAACAAATCTGACTCATACTCTCAGTCCAAACCTGAATGACTTGACTCAAAAGCCATATAGCAGGTTTTTGTGAGAAATATGATTGAGAACAAAACAAATTACATCATTCATTGAAAGTCTTTTCCTGTTCTGATTGGAGTGGTTATTTAATTTAAAACATACAGAAGTCTAGTATAGCCTGTAGTATTAGAGAGAATTTGGATATGTCATTACACATATGCATTCTGGGTATTTAGGACATAAGAGACTGATTCCAATTGATCTCTATTGAGTTATTGTATCATATATATGAGCAGTATCACACGAGTAGCAGTGCGATATGGCTGTATATCGGCACTGGTGGGAGGCGTGCGCTGGCTCTAGGCCGCAGGCCGAGTGCCTTAGTGGCCAACCAGTGACGATATACAGCCATAATCGCACTGCTATGAGTGTGATACTGCGTTTATACAACAGTTCAACGGCATAAAAAAGAAAATCTCAAAAACCCTTTTTTAAGAGGAACTACTTTCATCCGCCGTTCATATACATCTACAGCTGACCGTCAGAACAGCAGAATCTGTTGCTCATTCACCAATGTCACTTTAGAGCTAGTGTTTGACTGATTCTCTATCTCTATCTATTCTCTAACATGTCTAAAATGATGACAAAACAGGTGATTTTGCTCACATTAAGATTATAATGCTGAACGCCATGAAATGCCATCAGTCTACAGAGATTTCCCAGTATTTCTCTGTTGCAGTCGGGAGATCACAATAATTAATGGCAAAAAAGCCAAAGCAAAGCAAACACTAGCAGATTACTTTGGTATAAATACAGCACTACAACATACAAAAGACAGAGATCGACTTAGAATGTCACTTACCTGTTTTATAATGATTTGTTCAGCTGTAGTTTGAAACGTACACTAAACAAAATGCTGTTTTTCTCCCCTAAGGATTTATTATGCAGTCCCTGTCGTCGTCTTGTGGCAGAACGTCAACCATCTTTGTTCTGCTCAGTGTGGCAGGCTGGCCGCCATTGTACTGAATCTCTGAAATTATGAATACTTCAAATAGGCACTGACCTTATAAATAAACTGCATAGTTGCAATCTAAACAACTACATTCTGGCCTAAAAAGCCTCAAAAGTACATTATGTTGTCCAACAGCAGCAATATTTGGCAAACTGTAGTGCTTGCCACTCGTGTGGGCAGACTAATACACAAGGCTGAAGAGGCTGTACAAGTGCTGATATTACTTTAATATCTCATGGCTGTCAGCCAATCAGATTCGAGAACCAGACAGAACTGTTGTATAAATAAATAAATATAGAAATTATGCATAAATTATATATACAAGTCAATTTAGTGATAATCTATCTATTTTTTTTACAGCATTGTGTCTTGAAGTGCCTGTACAAAGTGAAAGTCAGGATGACGTTATTCTGAGGTCCAAAGCAGTCCAGCATGCGTCTGCAGCCTTACCTGCGGCTCTGCTGCTAGCTGTGGTGCTAGCGCTAGTTGTGTTCGCCCTGGTGCAGGCAAGAGCCAAAAAACGGTTATGCTGGAGACGGAGCTATGAGCGGCTGAGCGGAGTGGCCCGAGAAGAGCCCAGACCTCGACCGATGCCACACGGCGTCCCAGAGCCGGAAGACAGCGGGGACGAGGTGGACGTGGTCTACACCAGCCGGGACGGATCCGTTTATCGCCGCTACGGCTTTATTCACGAGCCGGACACTGAGGAGGAGCAGGAGGAAGAGGACACTACTGAAAACACACACCTCAGCAGAGCTTAAAATACGGTCAATCAATATACAAGTCCTACTCGTTTCTTGTACACGCACATTTCTGTGGTCAAAACCCACTGGATTAGAAGATGGTAATGATAGACAGCGTTAGCGATGATAAACTGATACATGATAGCATATTCTAGGTGCTTTCTTGTCATTACTGTGTATATTTATCTGGAATTTGAGAATATTGCTGCCAGTCTGTGTAGATTACTGCTACGTTGTTGTAATATAACCGTTTTCTTGATGTAATGTTATTAATGATGTTTGGTTTCAATGAAGCGGTAACATAATGCTTTCTCTTTTGCTTGATTCAAAGGGGATAGGTAGGTTTTTTAATAGAGATTCATGTTGTTTTCTTATTAAAGATTATACAACCCATTTCCCAAAAGCTCCTTTCCATCTTTTTAGTAACTGTTCCGATGAATGCGATAGGTTTAGCTTGGGAATTTGTGAGTAGAAGCAAAATGCTGTTCATAACAATCAATGTAAGATTCATTTTTATGGTTCTTTTAATGTGAAATTCCTTTTGAACCTAGCTGAAGTATTCATTACTAATTATGACGAGAATAAAGTAAACCCTTGGGCTTAATTAAGGAAGCTCTGTAGTTGGTGAAAAATGACTTAAGAGCAGATAGTATCAATACTTAATTCATAAATTTTCCTGCGGCTTAGTCCCTTTATTAATCTGGGGTCGCCACAGCGGAATGAACCGCCAACTTATCCAGCATATGTTTGACACAGTGGGTGCTCTTCCAGCTGCAACCCAGTACAGGGAAATACCCACACACACTCATTCACACACATACACTACGGACAAATTCAGTTTATTCAATTCACCTATAGTGAAGAAGCGTTCAGTTTTTCCACTTACAAAATCCGACATGTAAATAGCAAATGCGCCGCGGCGCGATGCAACTGACTCTTAAAGAGAATGAGAGATTGGTTTAATGCTCAAAACACACCCATAACTCATTAAGAGAATAAAAATAAAAATAACAAAAGTGGATTTGGACATGCACTTAATGCCTTTTGTGCCATGAGCTTTAGACTTTGTTCTTAGATCATTAAAACAGAGCCCAAAGTGTTATTCGGCTAAACCATGGCATAGATCACCCAAATGAACATTTCTTCAATTTACTCACACTCAAGTGGTTCTAAAGTTGTAGGAATTTCTCTGTTCTTTTGAACACAAAACAAGATTTTCTGGGAATTTCTGGGAAGAAAACAGCCATTGACATCCTTAAAAATGGCTGTTTTTTCCGACATTCTTCAGTATATCTTCCTTTGTGTTCAACAGAAGAGAGAAACTCAAACAGGTTTGAAACAAGTGGAGGATGAGTAAATGATCCTTTTCTTTTTCGGCTGAAGTGTCCCTTTAAGTTATTAAAAATCCACACGCACAAAAAAAAAAGGCTATATACCAGGTGACATATCTGGTAACAAAAACCCAGTCTGCTTCCTCAAAGAGATCAACATATTGAAAACTGCTGTAAGACATTTGATACTTTCATTGCTGTAATCTCCATTCGTTCTCTTAATGCCTATTCTCTTGACGGACATGTGCAGAGTTGTCCTCAAAGAAAAGCTGTACTTAAATCCTTGTTGAAGAATGTTCTTCGATTACCTGCTATTGAACGAACATTACGGAAATGCAATATAAATTACTTCTATTAAATCGAGACACTTTTCAGGTATAGGCAGCACATGGAGCTTTCAGATGAATTTGAGGATTGCTTGTCCGGTCTTAACTATTGCCTGACTTCATTGATCTACATTTAGGATGTTTGATTACCACTCATGCCCAAAAGTTCAGACGCAAACTCCGTTAATCTCTATTGGCGCATTCGAGTCATGTTGAATAAATTATATTTATAGAGTTTACCGTACATGAATGCCAGCACAAAGTCATTATTATGAGCGGGAAATTTCTGTTGTGTCTAAAAAGCATGTGCCTCTCTGTCCCCCAAGGCATGAGAGAATTTTACAGTAAATGACTGAGGTAAACCTCAGGCATGGAAGTAGCCTACAGTCATCCTCACTGTGTCAAAATGGCATAGCTGAAGTGCTTATGTTTTAACTGTTTGCAAACTTCGGGACGTTCACTCTAGATCAGTTCAGTTGCGACTCATTGATTGTGCAATCAAGCTCACCTTCATTTAAGGTTTAAAATGTCAAAATTAAAGACCATTAAACTCAATTTGTGGCTTTTGAATTTTATTATGTATACCTTTGTACATAAATAACATCCTGACTTATGGTTTTATACTTTTGTACATAAATAACATCCTGACTTATGGTTTTATAGTATTAATAAGCAAAACGTCAAATTAAATAAAGGTTTGTTTTTATCCGATATGGGCCTCACAGTGGCGCAGTGGGTAGCACGTTCGCCTCACAGCAAGAAGGTCGCTGGTTCGAGCCTCGGCTGGGTCAGTTGGCGTTTCTGTGTGGAGTTTGCATGTTCTCCCCGTGTTGGCGTGGGTTTCCTCCGGGTGCTCCAGTTTCTCCCACAAGTCCAAAGACATGCGGTATAGGTAAATTGGGTAGACTAAATTGTCCGTAGTGTATGAGTGTGAATGGGTGTGTATGGATGTTTCCCAGAGATGGGTTGCAGCTGGAAGGGCATCCGCTGCGTAAAACATATGCTGGATAAGTTGGCGGTTCATTCCGCTGTGGCGACCCCAGATTAATAAAGGGACTAAGCCGAAATGAAAATGAATGAATGAATTTTATCCGATATAGGCACATGCAGAGGGGGCTTTGGGTGCTTGAGCACCTGCCCCTTTTCATCTCTGAGAAAAAAATTCCCCTCTTAATGATTGAAAGTGCCCCAACCCACTTTTCATTACTATAAGCAGAGTTTACAAACCCTTCTGCGTTATCATGTAATTTATGAAAAGAAAGAAAATGATGCAAATGAAACGGATAAGATCTCACCACATTATAATTTACGACTCGTAAGTATAACTTGAACACTTAATAACTCAAAGCTCCACGCTCCTAGTCATCGTCAAGCTTGTTAACCCTCCGGGACATCTACTCCTGTGCTTCCTTTGTCATTACTTGTTTAATCGTTCCTTATGCTTAGACTCATGTCTCTGCCAACACAATCACAGCATGTTCATGTTCACCATGCATGCGTTCAACAGCTGGAATGAATGTCATGATTACCATTTAATGAATTCATTTAATGAACCATTCATGCAATTTTTAACATGTCACCGTGTCATCTGCCTGTGATGCGTTTCTGAAATACCACAATGCTTTTAAATGATCTTTTTCACAATCTGCTGCTCAGTTTGAACTTCAGTAGATCACCTTGGCCTCATCTGCATGCCTTGTGCTGAAACGCTGAGCAACTTTTTAAGCCATGTTGCCAGGCAAATGATGCCATCAAAGGGCAACTAATTAGGCCAATGGGATACAGATCCGATATGGTTGCCCAAGCATTAATGCAGTTTGACGCCGCCGTACCGATAAATCGAATCCCATGTTAGATGTTTCAGTTGGAGTAAAATGCAAACGACAAAGTTTTGATTATGCTAATAAAAAGTAAAAGAGGACCATCTCTGGACAAAAAAAGGGATGATCTTCACAGGTAGCATAAATTCAAGCATTTCAATCAATAAGAGAACATTTATACGACTAAAGATAACTTAAAGAAGAATTAAAGAGTTTAAAATTAATTAAAACAATTAGATAAATTAAACAGAATTGAATTTAATTGAACAGAGAGTTAAAGTAAACCTTGGGAAGAGGTGCACCCATAGAAAACAGGACGTTTCAATAGAAATAGTTTCAGTAGAGTCAGGCAGATAGCACGAGAGCTTTACACACTTCATATCAACATGTGCAGAAATACAGCCACAAAAGCACCCGATAGACCATTTACATAAAACTATGCTTATTCTGCAAAAACTTCTGTACTGACAGTCTGACACCAGTTATTTTGGGGAAGACTTGACATAAGAAATTGCCTTGATAGCAAGAAAGCATATCACACCTCAAAAGTGCAAAAAACCTCAAGAGAGACGTCACGGACATAAGGCCTAGAGAATGCTGAAGCACTAAGTGCAGCATGTACCCAGTAAACCGCTCTAATACAAAGACAGTACAAAGTAAACTAAACTTTTTGCAAAGCATTAGGTTCTGATCAATGCATCACGCCCCTTTAAAGGCACATTAATAACAGAAGTATTGAAATGTATAAAGAGACAAATAATAATGCACTTAATATAGCACCCAATCACAATGAATATGAAGATATTCAAAAATCAATACATTGGCTGGTTAGATATTTGCAGCTGAAGAACTAAGACTAGAGCCTCGTCAGAAACATCAGGAGCACTGCAGTACTGACAGAGCTGAAGACCATGGTGGAGATGGAACAAAAAAGCACGGGAAGTTTATTGATGCCCTCAATGGATTGACAAGGTGGTCAGAGAATTCAGAAAGTCTCCATATGTCCATAACAGGGCCTACTTGACTGAGTCAAGACAGGCAGAGGGTTTAGGGACTGCCTATATGGGCATTACAGAACAGAAAGAGGATATTCAGAGACAACTTTCGTGAACATAATAGGACAACCAAAAGGTTAGTGTAGTTTCCAAATAACCTTGAATGACATGATTAGCTTGAGCAGCCGTGTTTAATTTGGGTTGAGACCAAACACTGCAGGGCTGAGTTCTGTAACATTAATGAATTGTACCGTAATAAAATGCACTTTATCTTGCAACTCAAGTCTTTCAGGCTTATTACAAATCTACAGGTATGTGTTGAAGAGGTTTGAAAGGACTCTGTAAGACCGTGCCCCGGATGCTTGAGTTGGACACACCTTATGAAGCATACTGAAACTACCGATCAATAAAGATATCATTCAAAGTCCTGAAAGGAATGGTTTTGTGCTGCATGAACTGAATCTGATGTGTCACCCATATGACTAGTGTGAGGACACGGGAAGGCACAACACAAGCTGAGAAAAACAGTACAACGCAATTCATTAAAACTTATTTGCATAGCTCGTCACAATAATTATCCTTCCAAAGCAGCACATTGTTACTACATAAACATATATAAACATAGTTAACCTGTTATACAGTCTTTCCAAAAAAGGTCATGTCTGTGTGTGTAATACATGTTCAGTGAAGTGTATTTGTGTATTAAGTGTTTGTAAAACAAAAGCAAAACTCTCTATACCAACACTCAGTAGGTCGTGTACAATTCTGGCACTAGTAAGGGCACTGATGAGTTTGGTTCACTACATATTGGGTCACTGAACATGACATGAGAACGTCCTCATTGAACAGCATCAAAACTGGATCTTTTATATATTTGTTTCATGTTTCATTCGTTTACATTTTTAAGTGGTACATTATAGCTACATATGATTGTTTCATATACCACCAACCTTTAAACAATTATACATTTTTGCTAGATTGTTCTTAACATGTCTAGCTATGTTTGTTCATTCATTCATTCATTTTCTTTTCGGCTTAGTCCCTTTATTAATCAGAGGTCGCCACAGCGGAATGAACCGCCAAGCATATTATCCAGCATACGTTTTACGCAGCGGATGCCCTTCCAGCTACAACCCATTACTGGGAAACACCTATACACTCTCATTCACACACATACACTATGGACAATTTAGCTTACCCAATTCACATAGCGCATGTTTTTGGACATGTGGGGGAAACCGGAGCACTCGGAGGAAAACCCACGCCAACACGGGGAGAACATACAAACTCCAGACAGAAATGCCAACTGACCCAGCTGGGGCTCGAACCAGCGACCTTCTTGCTGTGAGGTGACAGCACTACCCACTGCGCCACCGCGACAAACCGTTTTTGTTGTTGTTAGATTTGATGATTTAGGTCACATTATTCAGGTGAGCATCGATGCGCCCTGATTTTCATGATGCATTGTGGGACTTTTCAGAGAGCGAATGTTTCAGTGCACTAGAAGAATTTTGCGATTGAGACAGCAACTAAAACGGCTGACTGTCTAATCACTGCACTATCAAGGGAGCTGACATTTTCAGCATACCAAAATGGCTTTGATAGTCACACAACTTAACAGCCTATGTTTGGAAACCATAAAACACGCATATTTCATTTTTATTTGACTATAAAAGATGTTTAAGCAGTGCCCAACTGCATTCTCATGGCAGAAACATGAAACTGACTTTCATGTTTGTGTTTGCACTTATCCTTTTTTCTTATAAAGCTAACACACTCTTTTATGAGCTACAGTATGTGAAAATGAGCAACTTACTGTTGACTTGAGATTAATTAAAGCACTAACAAACACCCCAGTCCAGGTCAAACCCTTTCAAGTACTGACGTATCAGCAAATGTGTGTCTAAGTGTGTTTGACAAGCCGATCTTATTGTAAACTCGACTGCAGACTACTTCATACTGTCGCCTTTGTAACGCACCTTGCAACTCAAACCGTTAACTTTGTAAAGTTTGTGTGGGCTTCAAATTATAAGCATGTTTAAATCACCACCAATCCCTCCAACAATATCCAGTTATGCAATAAACTCTTCACATTAGTCATGTTGGTCAATATTGAACATAAGGGGTCAGAACGCCAGAGTGTTAATCATACGGATAAGAGTGTATTTTAAATTGGAAAGCCAATGTAATGCTATAGCAAAATTGTAAATTTGCATACATATAAATGAGACAGAGAGCCAAATATAGATTGTATGAGATAAATTCTATTATTAAATGTAGAAATGGATGACCGGTTTAGTTACGTGGTCCTTATTGTACCCATAGATGTTTATATAAGAGGCAAACATGCCCTTTCCCCCCCCTCGCTGATATTTGTGTAATGAGTACTGGGAACACGTCAGTGCTATTATAACAATTCAACTCAATTTGTCTTCCCTGTTTTATTATCATATGTTCCATCTACCCACTAACGTTTCATATTCAGTTTGTTTAGTCGTGAGATTGAATACGTGTGTCCGGGTTCAAGCTTTTAATCATTTTAATGAATAATACTTCCTTCAAGGAAAATTCTAAGCACTATTTGTTCATGCTGACACATTCACATGGCATTTTGGACAACAATATTTTAATTATTCACTGACGACACATGTAATCTAATATTGAAGTATGTATATAAGTGTGTTTTCTCATTATTGATCGTTTCATTTGCATCTGAACGTTTGGATACAGACACAGTGATGTGCTGACGTCAGGCTTGAGTGGATTGATTACTGTTTACCTTCTGTGGAAATTAGATTACAGTGAATTTGAACGTTCAATATGCCATTTTTGTTTGTTTTCAGGGTGTTTTTGTCTTAACTAAACCCAAATGTATCCTGCGAGAGGCGTGGCCCTTCCGACTGCCAGACCTCAACCCTGTTGAGCTACGTCCACAGAATGACCAAAACTCACGTCATTGCGTTGCTTGTTTGCAACAGCCTTACTTGTGTGTCTTTTATATTACTTAAAGACAAATAATGCCATCGTTTCATGATGTTTGTAATTATTCTTACTTAAAATGTACCTCACTTATGGTTTGACTTTGGATCGAAGGAAAGTGAAAGTTGACTAATTCAAAGTGGAATGTAATTAAAAACAAGTTTTGTTCGCTATTCGCTGCAAGGCTTCAGCAAGAATGATTTTCTTGTTTTTCCTCAGTCTAATAGGGTAAGATTATGATACACACAATGACAATCCATCATCTGGTAATTATTAACTTACTGTGAAAAGCAAGCAACCGGTTTGATGGCAGCAGAAGCTAAAATTAAGGGCAACATGTTTTTTTTGGGGTTTTTTTTTCGATGTACTGGTTACATGTACATGTCAATAATAAATGTATGAAAGGCCATTGTGTGTTGTGAATAAGTCACGTCTGAAGGGCATTGTTGGGCACAATACAACCTGACAGAACTTTAGTTTCTTTAATGCACATTTTGTAGTATCACATCAGAAACGAGTGACGGAAATGAAAGATTTTAAATAAAAATCTTTAAATTTGCAGAAGAAAAAAAGCTCACTTGAGGTGGTTTTGGACTTAAAGGGTTAATGCGATAAAGGGTTAATGCTAATATGGAAACACATTTATTGAATAAACTCTGACATACACTGTAAAAAGTGCTTAGTTGACTTTAAATAAGAGAGTAAACCCATTGCATTAACATTAAGAAAAATAAAGTGAAATTTTTTATTTAAGTTAAGTGAACTTAACAGTTCTAAGTTACAACAGAATTACTTGCTTTAAGTAAAATCAACTTGTCACTTTTTAAGTAATCGTGTAGCAAACATTGACCAATCACGTGTCTTCATTAAGCTCGTCTCGTTTACTGTTGGTTGCTAGGTAACCAATACTAGTCAGTCAGGTTTTTTTTTGTTGCTGTTTATTCACGAACTTTGAAAAGATTCGCTTCACTTTAGGGTGGAAACCATAGACTGTAAAAAATAATGACGTAGTATCCGTGACGTCACCCATAGGTTTCTGAAGGGCGCAAATGAAGCTACAAGTGCGCGTGGCCAACCGTCGCCATTTTGTTCGCATGTCATCGCACCAACCGGGGTTAACCGTAAAAGGGCAAAGAGGCTGAGCATGAGCGGAGCTACAGACGCCTGCTAGCATTTTGCTTAGACTGGCTTTTCATTGGAAGAAAGGTTTAAAACTTCATTACCTGTTTGTGTTCTGAACACATGTGCTTTGTTGTGTACTATATCAATAAAGTGTTTAGTCTTTAAACACTGCTGTAATACATTAAGCCACTAAACATTGTTCTTATGACGTAGCGTGTAAAGCCACATAAAACAAAACAAAAATATGACGTATATGCCAAGTTCAGCGGCTAATCAGCCGGAACCAGCTGAGGTGACGTGACGGCGACCAGCGAGACCTAGCTGTCACTCAAGTGGCCACTCCCTTAATTATGCAGACATACTATAACTCAATATAAATGAAACGGATGAGTTATACAAATATTCACCCCCCTCACAGTTGTCATGAAGTGTAATATTAGCTATATGAACAAAATCATTTTTTGTACCAGGCTGTAAACACCTTTTTTCCTGCTGTAAAGTTGGCCATTTTAACACTGGGGTCAATAGAAATATGTCCTATTATGGAGCCAGGACTAGTGGAATTTCAATGAATTGCAGTTTCAGTTAGTTTTGTATTAGCTTCACGAGGGAGAGCGGGATGTTGCCGCTTGGTGGACACACAAGCTAGATATAGGCAAATAAAAACTTACAAGCTTGCTTTAAGAGGAGTCATTAAACAGTAAAAATAATAATAATAATAAAATAAAAAGTCTCCTATGCACACATGCAGGCACATCAAAGTTTCTCCCGTAAACTTTCTTTGACGGAGACAGGGAGTGTCCTTTAAATTACAGGTAAAGAGCACAACATAAAAACTGCAGCGATGACTCATAGCTAATAACATGAATAATAGCTAGTTTTGCTCAAATAAATAATACAGGTTGACATTACGTTGATTAGGTTGCCATGTGCTATTGGGTCACAGCCATGTTTTATGTGAATAAAATACATTAAATGAAACGTGACGAACCCTAAAACCATACATAGAGGAACAATTTTACATTAAAATGAATGCTTTTGCTTTCCAAAATGGTTAAACACTTCTTTAATATGCATGTAAAATGATGGAGCACAACTGACTCTGTTTCTGAGCAAATCTATTTCCCTAAATCAACACGGTGAAGGACGACAGAGCAAGTCAAATAAAAGGAAACACAATAAAGCTCAGATAAATGAAAAGATTAGAAAAGGTTGTGGTTGATTCAGGAAAATGGTGTTAGAAACCAGTTGAACTAAAACAAAACAAAATGAATGGATGCATCTGTGTGAGCACAATGGAAAACGGTAAAACTGAAACTGTAATTATTTCCACAGAACACACACACACACACACACACACACACGCACACACGCACACACGCACACACGCACACACGCACACACGCACACACGCACACACGCACACACGCACACACACACACACACACTCAAAGTCTGGCACTATTTCAGAAGTTAGGATTAGCAGTATAGTTATTGATGTAGTAATAGTCATATATTCTAGGTAACCAAAGATGCTTTCTCCATACTGTAAACATAATTAAGGCCATCATTTTTTGCATAGAGCTTTTCACAATTATTATTCATCCAGAGATTAATGTTATTATGTTAGTCAAAATCAGAAAGTTAAGGTTTTGTGTATAGGGTGGACAGTATATACACTCACCGGCCACTTTATTAGGTACACCTTACTAGTACCGGGTTGGACCCTCTTTTGCCTTTAGAACTGCCTTAATCCTTCATGGCATAGATTCAAAAAGATACTGGAAATATTCCTCAGAGATATTGGTCCATGTTGACATGATAGCATCACACAGTTGCTGCAGATTGCTCAAATGGCCTCCACAGTCACCAGATCTCAGTCCACAGAGCACCTTTGGGATGTGGTGGAACGGGAGACCCGCATCATGGATGTGCAGCCGACAAAATTACAGCAACTGTGTGATGCTATCATGTCAATACGGACCAAAATCTCTAAGACTTCAATAGCCACTATTAAAATAACAGCTGATATTTGTATAATAGTAATAGTTAATAATATAGTAATAGTAGTTGTACTACCTTTACATTTAGATTTTGGTTTAAAAACTTCTGGTTTAAAAAGGGACCAGTCCTTTGAGGAGGTCATTTTGAAGCCAAAGCTCTTTAAATGTATATTATCCTGACATGTTTGCCTAGGTTAACAGGTAGTCTGGTGTATGCATTTGCTTTAAAGGAATAAAATAGACTAAATAGTCTAACCATAACAATGGGAGTGAAAAAATCCCAACCCAGGCTCATTCTGCCAATGTATCCCTATGTATGTTTCTGAAGAACGCCAAATACATCCCAGGAGGTACATTTTTTTGGCAGTTTTTGTTTTTGCGAATGTTTTTGTTTTGAGGCCGCTGTGTACGCTTTTTGAGACCTCAAATTTGTCTCGCGAGTGCCATTCGCGCCTGCTGTTCTCACATAAATCCACCAGAGGCCGCTGACGACTGACTGACCGACTGAATGATCCACCCACCCACTGAGAAGAAGAAGAAGAAGAAGAGGAGAGAAGAGAGAAGAAGAGAGGAGAGAAGAGAGAAGAAGAGAGGAGAGAAGAGAGAAAAGAGAAGAAGAAGAAGAACAGAGAAGAAGAAGAAGAAGAGGAGAGAAGAAGAGAGGAGGGAAGAGAGAAGAAGAGAGGAGAGAGGACAGAAGAGAGAAGAGAGAAGAAGAAGAAGAAGAAGAAGAAACTTATAAAAAAAAAGAAGCACAACATTATTCATTCATTCATTCATTTTCCTTCGGCTTAGTCCCTTTATTCATCAGGGGTCACCACAGAGGAATGAACCGCCAACTTATCCAGCATATGTTTTACACAGCGGATGCCCTTCCAGTACTGGGAAACACCTACACACACTCATTCACACACATTCACCACGGCCAATTTAGCTTATTCGATTCACCTATAGCGCATGTGTTTGGACTGTGGGGGAAACCGGAGCACCCGAAGGAAACCCACACCAACACGAGGAGAACATGCAAACTCCACACAGAAATGCCAACTGACCCAACCGGGACTCGAATCAGCGACTTTCTTGCTGTGAGGCGACAGTGCTAATCACTGAGCCACTGTGTCGCCAGCACAAAACTTGTTGTTTAGATTTTAATTTGATAAGCGTACTGCTATTGAAAAGACCAAACTAGCTGTATGACTTTAAAACATCTTGACCTGCATGGTTGAACTAGAGAATTCTCACAACAGACCCGTTTGTCCATTTAATACGTTTCTCGAAAGCAGCGTTCTGTGAAACCACTCTCTGAAGCTATTCTGTGAAAAACTGGTTCGTCAAGCTCTCAAAGTCTTTTAACTTTCTTCATAACAACCTCGCTGACCTTTTGTGCATTTGGCTTTAGTTCTAGCATCTGTTGTCTCTTTGTTTTGGGTCAGTTTGCTTTGTGCATTTGCTTGTTGCATTCACAATGTTGTCGTGGCAGTGGAAGCAGCGCAACTATAGCGATAACCCCGCCTACTTCGAGCGACAGTAAACTGAAGCGAAAAACAAACCAGTTTACCAGAAATGAGCCAAGCCAAACCGTACTGTAGCATGCAGTGGGGAAAAGTGGCTTTATCTCTAAGAAAAGTTTCCATCCACCTATCTTTACGTGCATTTGGGAATATCAACATCTGAAATGTTGTTTTGGTCATTCTGAAATCCCTCAGCAAAAGTCTGTCATCACAGTGGTTCAGTATTATTATTATTATTATTGTGCTCCGGTTTCCCCCACAAGTCCAAAGACATGCGGTACAGGTGAATTGGGTAAGCTAAATTGTCCGTAGTGTATGAGTGTGAATGGGTGTGTATGGATGTTTCCCCAGAGATGGGTTGCAGCTGGAAGGGCATCCGCTGCGTAAAACATATGCTGGATAAGTTGGCGGTTCATTCCGCTGTGGCGACCCCAGATTAATAAAGGGACTAAGCCGAAATGAAAATGAATGAATTATTATTATTATCTTGAGAATCTGCACTTGGGTTGCAGCTGGAAGGGCATCCGCTGTGTAAAACATATGCTGGATAAGATGGCGGTTCATTCAGTTCATTGGCGACCCCTGATGAATAAAGGGACTAAGCCAAAGGAAAATGAATGAATGAATGACATTTTACTCTGCGGTAATGATATATACCATCATACCGCCCAGCCATAATGGTTCCATGAAGACTCTTTACAAAGTATACAAATGTTCTTTAGTCTTTTAAAACCCAATCTCTGGAGGTTTTCTTTGAGGAACCACAACGGTTCTTGAACGCAATCACTAAAAACAAAACAACAACTTTATTTTTAATAGTATAACATTCATTCATTCATTCATTCATTCATTTCGGCTTAGTCCCTTTATTAATCTGGGGTCGCCACAGCGGAATGAACCACCAACTTATCCAGCATATGTTTTACGCAGCGGATGCCCTTCCAGCTGCAACCCATCTCTGGGAAACATCCATACACACCCATACACATCCATACTCTCTGGGAAACATCCATACACATTCACAAACGTACACTACGGACAATTTAGCTTACCCAATTCACCTATACCGCATGTCTTTGGACTGTGGGGGAAACCGGAGCACCCGGAGGAAACCCACGCCAACACGGGGAGAACATGCAAACTCCACACAGAAACGCCAACTGACCCAGCCGAGGCTCGAACCAGCGACCTTCTTGCTGTGAGGCGAACGTGCTACTCACTGTGCCACCGTGAGGCCAATAGTATAACAGAATAGACTTATTAGAATAGAAACAAATCTAGAGAACATTGTGGAATGTTTTTATATATTTGTGTGGTGCCTTCGTAAGGAGGATTTGAACTGAACTAGCCTGAAGATCAAATCAGAAAGTAGTTTTCAGCCGAAGCTATGCACACCAATCCCACAACGGTATCAATCCTATTTATAAAAATATGGCAACAATACTGAAACTGTCAAAAAGAACAAAAGATTGTGTTTTTTTTTTTAATTGAGGTTCTGGAAAACCATGTGATTAGTCTTGCTGTCTCACCTGTTACCCAGGTTTTACCCTGCGTGCCGCTGACGACAGTGTTACCGTCAGGCTTTTGCTTTAGTTTAGTTTTTTTGGTCTTAAATGGATATCCCGCAAGTCATCCTACTTCTTTTACATCTTGCTAGTGCCATTTTGTACAAAGTAATTATCGAAAAGTGGTTTAATTTAATAGGAAAACTGAAAAATATATATATTATTATTTGGATTTACTAAATGTTTTTAAGTGAACTGGTTGCAAACAATTTATATGAATCAGAATCAGAAAGAGCTTTATTGCCAGGTATGTTCACACATACGAGGAATTTGCTTTGGTGACAGAAGCTTCTACAGTGCAACAGAATTACAGAGACAGGACAAAAAACAGATGATAAATATATTTCAAAAATAGAAGTAAGTAGTGAATGCAGATATGCAGGTTGACAAGTGTATGTACAGGTATATCACTATATACAGCGTTATATGTGCAGCTATTATGTGCAAACTGGCATGTAAAGTATGTTTTAAATAAGCGTATGTGTCTAAAAAGTGTATAGCAAGTAATATGGGCTGAATTTAACCAAAGAAATTAAATGTGTTAATGTTCAACTTAATGTGTTTGGTTAAATTCAGCCCATATAAACGGTTTGCAACCACTTAACTTAAATTTAGTAAATCCAATGAATGCTTTTTCAGTGTAGCTTTCTGTAATGTACAGACATAATAAAGAAAATACGCCATTGTTCTGCTGCCAAATCTCAAGTGCTGATGTATTTAAATAAAATCCCCAACACAGCCCAGCATCTAGTCTAAAGGGTGCTTAAATGTGCTTCACATGATTGAAAGGTTACAGACGGTTTATTTACAGATCTCTTCAGGTTTTTGTTAACGAGGAATATTCAGAAAAGCCGCACTGTACTTCTTGGTTGAGAGCACATAACTACAAGATTCCGCATACCGAGCTTCACCTCAAAAAACAACCAAACAAAGCCTCCATTGTATCTTACCTAGGTTAATAATTAATTTTCCATTAGTAGTTAATTGTTAGTAATAAAACAAAGCAGAATTCACTCCAGGAAACAACCATGTTTTTTTTTTTCACTGAACAAGACAATAATTAATTAATTAACTCATTCATTTTTTTTCGGCTTAGTCCCTTAATCAATCAGGGGTCGCCACAGTGGAATGAACCACCAACTTATCCACCATATGTTTTACACAGTGGATGCCCTTCCAGCCGCAACCCAGTACTGGGAAACACCCATACACACACATTCACACACATACACTACGGACAATTTAGCTTACCCAATTCACCTATACCGCATGTGTTTGGACTGTGGGGGAAACCGGAGCACCCGGAAGAAACCCACGCCAACACGAGGAGAACATGCAACTCCACACAGAAATGCCAACTGACCCAGCCGAAGCTCGAACCACCTTCCTGTTGTGAGGCGACAGTGCTAACCATTGAGTCACCGTGCCACCCAAACTTCTTCTTATCGAAAATGAAAATCATATTTGGGTCATGACTGTTGGTGGTTTGTTAAATAAAGCAACTGTAAGCATTAAAGCTGTATAGGCATGATATATCTGAATTGTGAACATGCATGAAGAACTGAAATGCTGCATGTGAATCAGATTCTGAGCTGTCGCTTTATAGTGTTTTTGCAGATATAGCAGCAATAAAAGGCCAGCGCTCGTGTATTAGCATCTGTATTTTGACTTTGGCTAATCAGTTTGGCAGTTCGGTTCAGGCTTTTGCTTTAGGCTTTTTTTGCCTTTAAAGGGATACCCCGCAAGTCATCTTACTTCTCTTATAGACCATTTTGAGGGGCGTAAACAAAAACAATGGTCCCGATGGCGTAAGCGTGCTCTGGCTCGAATGCAATGTGAGTGCAGGCCGCCGAGGGGAGAGAAGAGGGGAAAACCGTGCTTCGGCACAGTTGAAGGCAAGCGTGCCTAGTGAGAGAACGCCCTTAGTTTATTCAACTCACCAGCACAAACTTCCCACAGAAATGCCAACTGGCCCTGCCAGGACTCGAACCAGCGACCTTCTTGCTGTGAGGAGACAGTGCTAACCACTGAGCCACCGTGTCGCCTAATGAAGTCAATGGGGCAAAAACAGCCCCGAACACAACAAAAGGGTAGTCAATTTGCCCTGAGTGTATTGCTGTGTGTGTTTTTTTATTATTATTTCAAAGCATTTTCCCAAAATATGTGTCAAAATAAGCTTCGTCACCAAAAAACATTCCTTTTGCTGAAACACAGAGAAAGTTGTGGCCAAATTAAGCCAAAGAGGATGAAAACGTGTCCGACAGCACTGGCAGGTGTGAAAAAAAGTTAGGTGACTGGCAGGCAGTGTTGGGGGTAACGCATTACAAGTAACACGAGTTACGTAATAATATTACTTTTCTAAGTAACAAGTAACGCATTACTTTAAAAAAATGAAGTAATAATATTTGAGTTACTTCTTTTAAAATGTAACTTGAGTTACTTTTTAAGATTAATTCGCTTTTTAAATAATAATTTGCTGAATTAAAATGAGTGCATTCACATTAAATCACACTCAATGAGAGAATGAGCTCCCCGCGGGAACAGACAGTAACCAAGATAGCAGAGCCTTACATTTCTGTGATGGAAGTATTCTCATTATACTGAACACATGGAAGAAAAGGCGATTATAGTGTCAATAGACAGAGATTTTACTGAACTAATAAGATAAAAACACAAAAGTAGCAAACACATTGCTTTCATTAACCTGTACATATGACATATATAGGGGTCAGGAAGTTCTCAGAAGGTAACATTATTCTTTTTATTAGTTTCTTTTAAAGGTAAATAAAGGTGTAGGTTATACAGTGTGTCGTGAAATGCAGAGCTCCTCTATTTAAAAGCAAAGAAAAATACCCTGCAAGGTCTGAAAGAAATCAAAAGAGGGCCAGTTGGCATTTCTGTGTGGAGTTTGCATGTTCTCCCCATGTTGGGGTGGGTTTCCTCCGGGTGCTCCGGTTTCCCCCACAGTCCAAACACATGCGCTATAGGTGAATTGGATAAACTAAATTGTCCGTAGTGCATGTATGTGTGTGAATGAGTGTGTATGGATGTTTCCCAGTCATGGGTTGCAGTTGGAAGGGCATCCGCTGCGTAAAACAAATGCTGGATAAGTTGGCGGTTCATTCCGCTGTGGCGACCCCAGATTAATAAAGGGACTAAGCCGAAAAGAAAATGAATGAATGAATGTATGAGTGTGTGTGTGTGAATGAATGGTGATGAATGAGGGTTTCCCAGTACTGGGTTGTGGCTGGAAGGGCATCCGCTGTGTAAAACATATACTGGAATAGTGGGTGGTTCATTCCACTGTGGCGACTCCTGATAAATAAGAGACTAAGCCGAACGAAAATGAATGAATAAATGTGTGTTATTTCTTTTGGTTGCACCATGTATAACGTTGGTCACAGCTATAAGTGAACTTTGAAGGACTTTGAAATGGCCGCTCAATATTCTGTGACAAGAATAACTGTTTTATGCAATCCTTCCAGTTGTTGTTGTTTTTAAAACCACATTATAATAAAGAAGACAGAACAAATCACTTGCCTGCACCTAACACTTTGAGCTGTTTTACACGTTCAGCAACATTCCTTTATGTTGTTGGAGCAATGACTTGGGTCCGTTGACAATGCAAACGCAGTCTTCTGATCTCTATCTAATATCCTTATTTAACCCTCGTCATTCACTTGCTAAAGACTTTTTATTTTTCCGTTTTTGCGTGTGCGTGTGTGTGTGTGTGTGGGGGGGGGGGGGGGTAAATGTCATTTTATTCTAAGGCAATATGCTCTATATCTTTAAATAAATGCATCAGTATTAATAATAATAATAATAATAATAATAATAATAATAATAATAATAATAATAACAATAGGAAATCAGCTGTGTAAAACATATGCTGGATAATTTGGCAGTTCATTCCGCTGTGTCGACCCCTGATGAATAAAGGGACTAAGCCGAAGGAACATGAAATAATGAAAAATAATAATAATAATAATAATAATAAGGGCTGCACAATATATATATAATATATAAAATATCATTCTATTGTATATGTACGTATCGCAGACGTGATAAACTACATTTATTTTATGCATTGGTCGTTTATAACAATTTGACCAATCAGATGGGGCCTTAAAGTCAAGACAAGAGAGGAAAATGACGACAGCCAATCAGAGTCAGAACATCTGCTGAGGTTTTCTTCACTCACAGCGTTTTAAAGACCAAATGTTTTCCCCTTGACACGGTTCACTCTAAACGTCTGAATGACTCTTTCACCAGTTTAATTTTTATAGCGTTACATAAATAAATGATTTTAAAACAGAGTTGATAAAAACAATTCTAGGGAAAATGTTATATCGTTAGAAATATCGTTATCGTATCGTGCAGCTCTATTTAGCATCATCTTAAAGGTGCTGTATGTAAGTTTTTGACTCTTCTAAAGCATAAAAATACCATAATATGTTTGCAGATATTTAAGAAACATTTTAAGTGAATATTCTTGTTTGTCTGAAAAACAATGCTGAAGTCAGATATTCTGCTCTGAAATTGTGCTTTCTGTGCCGGAACGTCTGTCTTCGTTTTGGTTCTTTTAACCCGCCCACTGCCACTTTAGCCAATTATCTTTCAGCACCCCGGGTTGCCTTGGTGGAAAACCTTGTATTTTATTTATTTAGTCAGGAAGGCTCTCAAAGTATGCATCCGTGACCAAAATGCGACCTCCGGTGAACAGTAGCAGCCTCCGAAATGAGACGCAGATTTAAGAGTTCCACATGAGGTTATTAATTAGCAAATAATATAAATATTACAAACGTAAACATTAGGTGAGCAGGTTACATTGTAACCCCTTGTCCTAACAACACCCTACCTAGCAATTGGGCTGTTTGCACCAGACGAAACACAGCAGAAATTTAAACACAGCCATTCAGAAGCACATAATAGTGCACTCACTGCACTCCAACGAAATGGTAAGGTTTATAATCTAATTAGTACATATTAAACCTCTTTAACATTATTAAATGTAGATGCTGAATCACTGATATGTGTTGGCTTGCATCGAGTCACAGTTCTGAAGTTCAATTTCGAACGGTTTATTTTATTTTCCAGATCCGAGGTAAACTATCTGCTGCTGCTTTCAGTAGTATGGCAATAAATGTCATGTAAAATGCTATTCAAACTCACATTGTTGGCATTTTACACTGAATAAAGCGCATGAGGTGTACCTGAGGTGATCAGTGTCAGTTTATCCTGTTGTTCACCTAGGACAAAAACTATAAGAAAATATTCCTTCCATCACGTGCCGTTGCTTTTATTTAAAACACGATTCAAATCAGCCTTTAGGCTCGACAGTCAGGCACGCTCCTGTTGATGTCGTCAATCTGGCAACCTGCGCTTGCATGTTTTTTAAACCAGGAATGCAATACCTAATTCAGCCACTGGGTGTCAAACTCACATACTGCACCTTTAAGTGGCACTCAGATATTTTACCAAGCGAAGCAATGAATTTTCTTAATTAATTAGTTCATCAAATGATAAAATATTCAGTCATGAAGCCCAAGGTGTGTTGCTCGGAGATGCACATTGTCTTAAAAGGGACAAAAAGACTATACTTAGTTAATAAACCCATAGTTTTTAAAGTAAAGTCAACTAATCGCTTTAAAAGCAATGGGTTTACTCACTATTTTAACGTCTAGAAAGCGATGTTGTTTGTTGGAGAAAAAAAAAACAGAGCAAAAACAGTCAATGTTGTGTCATACGAAATGAATAGTTTGACCAAAAAATGGAAATTGACTTGCTATTTACTTACCATCAGGTGGTTCCAGATATTTGTGTATGTTTATTCTGCTGAACACATCTTGAAGAAAGCTGAAAACCTCGAACCATCGACTTCCATAGTAGGAAAAACAAATACTAAGGAAGTCAAGGCTTACAGGTTTCCAGATTTCTGCTAAATATCTTCTTTTGTGTTCAGCAGACAGACGGACAAGTAAAGGGTGAATCAACGATGACAGTAATGTCAGTTTAGGATTATCTTTAACCATGCAGGCTATTTGACTGGTTGGACGAGATTTAATGTCAAGCCTTACATTAACAGTTCTGTAGATTGTAAATGTCAGTGGGTAGCATTCTTTGTACAACAAAAGCAAGAGAGAGAACAATACATAATACGCTCAGTTTAGGTGTCAAATTCATGAGTCATGTACAAACCCAAATCATCTATTTCTGCAACTATGCTTCCTCTATAAAAGATTAACATGTTAGAAATGAAATCTTTAAACGCTGAAACCAGCAAACAAAGTACATTTATATGTACACTGTAAAAATTCTGTTAATTTTCAGTTTCCGTATTGTGTGATTCACAAGTGTTTTCCAAAGACATGTGATATAGGTGAATTGGGTAAGCTAAATTGTCCGTAGTGTATGTGTGTATGGATGTTTCCCAGTGATGGGTTGCAGCTGGAAGGGCATCCGCTGCGTAAAACATATGCTGGATAAGTTGGCGGTTCATTCCGCTGTGGCGACCCCAGATTAATAAAGGGACTAAGCCGAAAAGAAAATGAATGAATGAATAAAAGTGTTTTCCGTTTATTTACGGTGGTGAATTGCATTATGGGACGTTGACCTCTTTTCATGTTGAAAATTCAACACTACAGTTTAACAAAGTGACTTTTATAACGTATAAGAAAGAGAAATAAGTCTGGAAACTAACAGAAAACGTGCTAGCAGTTTATTACAAGGTTATTGTAGCGTAATATACCACACCAACCCAGGCGATATATCACTTTAAACTATTAAAAATGCTGATAAAAGTCACTTTTTCGAACATTTCAAGGTTAAAAATTGTTGGTAGAGAAATCAAGCTCCCATAATGCAGGACAAAAGCAGAAATAAACAAGGAAAACATACAAACGACAACCACTAAATACAGAAAACTGCTAATTTACAGCGTATTCCTGGAAAAACTAAAGACAAAATCCTTAAAGAACCACGCTTGGGTTCAAAAGCCTGAGTGAAATACACAAGACTTTCTCACACTTTAGCTTTCGTTAGCTAATGTATTTACTAACATGAACTAATTATGAACAACACCTGTACAGCATTTATTAGTTCAACATTTACTAATGAATTATTCATGCTTGTTAACATTAATGAATGCACCGTGAGTTAAGAGGAACTAACAATGAACAAATGGTATTTTCATGAACTAACATGAACAAATACTTCACAATAATGAAGTAGTTCATGTTAAAGCATGAACAAACAATGAACAATACATTTATTAAAGTGTTAGCCAAGATGTTTTAGCATCAATTCTACTTCATGTATCAAAATATATGTTTTAAATACATCTCTAGTGTACAATTTGTAAATGAATCCTCTTAATAACCATAATACCAGACTTCCACATTCACCAGCAAGCTGAAAACCACACCTTCTCTCTCTCTCTCTCTCTCTCTCTCTCTCTCTCTCTCTCTCTCTTTTTGGGAGGTCAGCCCTACCTCTCAGTACATGATTTGGTAGATTTCAGTTCCTCCTGCTCCGGTATGAACAAGAGAGGCTTTCTCATACCTCACAGACACCGGTTTCCTCTCTGGACATACAACCGTGGTGAACAAGCCTACATAACCAAACATGGGAATTACCAACCATAGGATTCTAAAAATAGTCTCCGTCCTTTCAGTGAGCATAACCGTTTTCGTCCTCATGATGAACTATCCAGAACAAAGCTGTCTTGCCAAACAGGAGACCAACTTGAATCACTTCCTAAAGCAGGATGTGGGAGAACTGCAAGCTTGTTCAGCCATCATCCAAGGAGACATGGACGGAGTGGACAAGGAGAGTTTCAGGAAGCTTCTGGCTTCAAAGAAACGATCGTCTGTGCTATCTGAATCATTTTATTTGAACGTAACCACGGACTGTTCAACTTACATCCAAGGACGAGGATTTCTGACGGAGCCTCTGAGTAAGGACGAAGAGGATTTTCCCATTGCCTACTCAATGGTGATCCATGATAAAATCGAGATGTTTGAAAGGCTCCTCAGGGCGATTTACACTCCGCAAAATGTGTACTGCGTTCACGTGGACCTGAAGTCTCCGGAGATCTTTCGAGAAGCTGTGAACGCCATCGTGTCCTGCTTCCCTAATGTGTTTGTGGCCAGCAAATTAGAGAGCGTGATCTACGCCTCCTGGTCTCGGGTTCAAGCGGATGTGAACTGCATGCAGGATCTGCTTAAATCTCCAGTGCAATGGAGGTATCTGCTCAACACCTGCGGCACAGACTTCCCCATCAAAACCAATGCAGAAACCGTTCGCTCTTTAAAACACCTCAACGGGAAGAACAGTATGGAGTCGGAGACTGTGCCGGGGAAAAATTGGCGCTGGCAGATCCATCATAACATCACAAACACGGTGATCCGTACCAACATCCAAAAGTCGCCTCCGCCAATAAACACCCCTATGTTTTCAGGCAACGCATACTTTGTGGTTTCCAGAGAGTTTGTGGATTACATCATAAACAACCGAGAGATCCAAAACCTGATGGAGTGGGAGAAAGACACCTATAGTCCTGATGAACACATGTGGGCGACCCTACAGCGGATGCCTTCGGTTCCAGGATCCAACCCTCCGAACAACAAATACGAGCAGTCGGACATGAACGCGATCGCTCGTCTGGTGAAGTGGAGCTACCATGAAGGGGATTTAAACAGCGGCGCCCCGTACCCGCCATGCACCGGGACACACAGGCGAGCGGTGTGCGTGTACGGAGCCGGAGACCTGAAATGGATCGTGAGGCAACACCATCTTTTAGCGAACAAGTTCGACCCGGATGTAGATGACATTGCAATCAAATGCATGGAAGCCTTTTTAAGGTACAAAGCAGTTTATGGTCGATCGCTGCTGACTGTTAGAAAATCAGATATTGTTTTATGATGCTTCTTTACAGCTCATTCCAAAAAGAATTAATAAATAAATTATGTTTTATGTTATATATAGGATATTTTTATATTTGTACAGTATGAATGTAAATGCTAATATACATGTTGAATTTTAATGCATTTTTATGCTTTCTATGCAGGTCATATTTGTATAAAAACTGTAATAAAATTTGTATTTTATTTATTTGGCCATTCAATTATTTATAAAGGGAAGCTCTCGTCGTGTCGGGAATAAAATTCAAAAGTGGTTGATATTAACAAAGATTAAAATCGCATCCAAAATAAAAAGTTTGACATACGCACATACATAGAAACTACATTTTGTTAAATAGTTATATGTATTTTATATAATCTGTATCATATATATATTTTATATCTAAATATAAATAAACATTTTCTCAAATATGTGTGTGCATTTATATACATACATATTAAATATACACAGCACACACACTTATTATGTCAAAACAAACTTTTATTTTGGATGTGATTTAATCTAGCACTAGTTAATATCAACCGCTTTTGAGTTTTACACTGATGTCACAGATGTTTTCACACTGCATGACTAACTGGGGTAGCGTTCCATTGCTGCTGTGTTTACACTGCAAGATGGATCAGGACAGGGGGGTTCACATTGCATGACTATCTGGGGTAGCGTTCCATTGCTGCCGTGTTTACGCTGCAAGATGGATCAGGACAGGGGGGTTCACATTGCATGACTATCTGGGGTAGCGTTCCATTGCTGCTGTGTTTACGCTGCAAGATGGATCAGGACAGGGGGGTTCACATTGCATGACTATCTGGGGTAGCGTTCCATTGCTGCTGTGTTTACGCTGCAAGATGGATCAGGACAGGGGGGTTCACATTGCATGACTATCTGGGGTAGCGTTCCATTGCTGCTGTGTTTACGCTGCAAGATGGATCAGGACAGGGGGGTTCACATTGCATGACTATCTGGGGTAGCGTTCCATTGCTGCTGTGTTTACGCTGCAAGATGGATCAGGACAGGGGGGTTCACATTGCAT
>CAIGQW010054506.1:2002173-2016200 GCA_903798125.1 Danio choprae
TGTTGATTTGAAGTCATACTTGCGTGCGATTTCTGACCGAATATTCAAAGTAGCGTGGTAAATAACATAGGGAGCGTCTCACAAGTTGTCACTGTTTAAAAATTAAGCAATGTGCCGAAAATAATACCAACTTTACCTCAGTAAGCAGGTGAAATTCCAAATGTGTGAATATAAAAAACAACATTAGCCCATGTTTAGTGTCCACTATTGAGGTAAAGTTGGTTTTATATCCGCACATTCGTTTATTGACAACTTGTGACACGCTCCCTATATTGTTTACCAAGGTACTTTGAATATTCGGTCTGAAAACACATGCAAGTATGACCTGAAAACAACATTAGCACCATTTATTTGACTGTAAACAATGTACTCTGATAGTAATTGGCTGCTAATATGATTTCACTATTTCGAATTAGCAAAGAATACTTTTCTGAAATTAAATTATTAAGTCCGAATATGTGAATATAAAACTAACTTTACCTCAATTGTTTACCACACTACTTTGAATAATCGGTCTGAAATCGCATCCAAGTATGACTTGAAAACAACATTAGCACTAATTAATTGACTATGAACAATGTTGTGCTTTGATAGTCATTGTCTGCTAATATGATTTCCCTATTTATAACTTGCAAAGAATACTTTTCTGAACTTTTCATTACCCCAAACTCTGTATTGAGGTAAAGTTGGTTTTACATTCGCACATTCGTTCAGTGACAACTTGACACGCTCCCTATATTGTTTACCATGGTACTTTGAATACTTGAGGTAAAGTTGGTTTTATATTAGAACATTCCTTCATTTTTGAACAGTGACAATTTGTGACGCTACTTTTAATATTCGTTCTGAACTAGCATGCAAATATGACTTCAAAACAACGTTAGCACTACTTAATTGACTGTGAATTCAATGTTGTACTTTAACAGTCATTGACTGCTAATATGATTTAGCAAAGAATACTTAAATAAAAATATATTCTTAAGGAGAAAGTCCAAATGTGTAAACATAAAACCAACTTTACCTCAATAACAATGAAGCCGTGCCAAAATAATCACAAGAATTGTGTTGTTTCAGCTCATTTTAAATGAGTAGTTTGAACAAGCAGCAAAAATATTTTGTGAGTGTTGGCTGCTAATATGAACATAAAACCATATGAACCAGATATAAAATATCATTATAAAATAATAATTTTATGATGATAAAACCAATATATAAACATAATATCTAAAACCAACAAATAAAAAATTATCATTACCCCAAACTAAAGTTGGTTTTATATTCGCACATTCGTTCAGTGACAACTTGTGACATGCTCCCTATATTGTTTACCATGGTACTTTGAATAATTGAGGTAAAGTCGTTCATTTTTGAACAGTGAGTTTGTGACGCTACTTTTAATATTCGTTCTGAACTAGCATGCAAATATGACTTCAAAGCAACGTTAGCACTACTTTATTGACTATGAACAATGTTGTACTTTGATAGTCGTTGTCTGCTAATATGACTTCACTATTTATAACCTTTCTGAAATTACATTATTAAGGAGAAAGTCCCAATGTGTGAATATAAAACCAACTTTACCTCGAACCCTGTTTAGTGTCCACTTTACCTTCCATTGTGTTGTCCCGCAGATGTGTGCAGCAGTCTCACAGGAGTTGATGTCCTCACGCCTTGTTTTTGTCTATTGTCTGGAGTCTCTGCTGTGTTTTCTGTTTCCTGCTGCGGATCTCCTGCTCGGTTTCCATTCGCCACCGAAATCCCCGTTACCGAGTCCCCGTGCGGCTCTTCCTCCCCGGTACGAACCGAAGAAGTCGATAAAGATGTCGCGCTGCTTATATTTCTGTTTTCTGGACTCTCGGATGTCCGGTTGGGTGTGTCTGATTCGGGATCAGTTCTGTTGGCGTTCATATCGCTCTGATTTGAAACTTCTCCGCTCGATATTATGACATCAGTGGCCATGATCGAGCGATTGGCAATTATTCGATTAGCAAAACTAAACTTTGAACTTACGGAACGAACGTAAACAAGCCGTAATATTCAACTCACAAAACTTTTACGTAGCATTAGTCATCTCTGATTAATATTAATTCTTGTTTTGATTTACAATGTTGCTTTTAAGTAAGTCCCAAAACAGTCGTGCCCTTTTAAGTGAACTAGTGTGTGTTTAGTGGGCCAACAGTGCGCAGTCGGTCCGTTTTCCTCTCCTGTTTCCTTCCTTCAGCAAAACCACTGTCAGATTATCAGATATAACGGTGAGAAACGCGTGTCGATCATGTCAGAGCTCGGAAATGACACTTAAAACGACATTTACGACGGTACAACGGCTGACAAACTCCGCAGAGCCATCTCAACTGTTGCTTCCACCGGCCGTCATTCTTCTTTTGGAAGTGTCTGGTAAACTGAGGTGAAGCGCGACTCGGTGATACACACAACTTCCGGTCGTTATTTTGAGGTTGTTCAAAATAAAAGTCTCCCGGTTTCGTTATTAGAGGTCTCTACGTTTAAAATGTAGCTGGAGAGGACGAGTACACGCTAATGCCATAGTAAGAGTACATTAACAAGGATATATCTATTTATCTTGATTCCTGTTTCGACGTATTTAGTGAGAAATTAATTTACTCAGCTGTTTCAAACTTGTTTGAGTTTCTTCCGTTGAACACAAAGAAACTTGTATTAACCTCCATAGTATTTTTTTCCTACCATGGAAGTAAATGGCTACAGGTCTCCAGCATTCTTCAAAATATCTTCTTCTGTGTTTAACAGAATAAAGAATATCAGAAAGGTTTGGAAGTAAAAAGGTCAATTTTCATTTTTGGGGTGAACTATCCCTTTAAAAGCACAGTTCATGGTCATTAAATAAGTAATTATAAGTCTGCTGTCCATTGTCTTAATTATTTTACTCTCAAAGTGCTGATAACTGTTGACATACAGTATAGCTACATTAACTCATGGCTATGTCTTGCTAAAAATGTCTTACATTAATACAATTACTGCTTTACTTTTGCACCAGACATAAACTCGAAAACTCTGCCCTAAAAGTGCAAACTATTACATTTAAAACTTGCATCTAAAATCTGAAAATCACTGTCAAATTTTAAATGAACTCTAATAATAAAATGTGTTGGGCCTCACGGTGGCGCAGTGGGTAGAACAATCACCTCACAGCAAGAAGGTCGCTGGTTCGAGCCTTGGCTGGGTCAGTTGGCATTTCTGTGTGGAGTTTGCATGTTCTCCCTGTGTTGGCGTGGGTTTCCTCCGGGTGCTCCAGTTTCCCCCACAGTTGCAGCTGGAAGGGCATCCGCTGCGTAAAACATATGCTAGATACGTTGGCGGTTCATTCCGCTGTGGCGACCCCAGATTAATAAAGGGACTAAGCCGAAATGAAAATGAATGAATGAATAAAATGTGTTTTATGTTTTGACAACAATTACTGTTCAATAGTTGTGACGTTGATTTCATTACAGCCACTAAAGTTACAGGAGTTTACCAAGAAGAAAATCGTGAACAGCTTGAGATAAAATATAAAATATGCTAAGTAAAATTCAGGTATGTAATGTTTTTTTATATTCATTCATTCATTTTCTTTTCGGCTTAGTCCCTTTATTAATCTGGGGTCGCCACAGCGGAATGAACCGCCAACTTATCCAGCATATGTTTTACACAGCGGATGCCCTTCCAGCTGCAACCCATCACTGGGAAACATTCACACACACATACACTACGGACAATTTAGCTTACCCAATTCACCTATAGCACATGTCTTTGGACTTGTGGGGGAAACCGGAGCACCCGGAGGAAACCCACGCCAACACGGGGAGAACATGCAAACTCCACACAGAAACGCCAACTGACCCAGCCGAGGCTCAAACCAGCGACCTTCTTGCTGTGAGGCAATCGTGCAACCCACTGCGCCACCGTGCAGCCCCTTTATTTATATTGTAATGTTTATTTATATTGTAATGTTTATTTATACTCCTGTAACTATTGAACAGTAAAAATATAAAACATTTTATTATTATTACAGTTTATTCACAGTGATTTTCAGATTTTTATATAGTGCATTTATTGTGCATGGCCATAAACCCAAAGCGCTTCACAATCATGACGTGTTATGGGGTTCCTTCGGCTTTAGTCCCCTTATTCCTTCGGCTTATAGTCCTTTCGGCTTAGTCCCTTTATTCAGCTTAGTCGCCACAGCGGAACGAACCGCCAACTTATCCAGCATATGTTTTACACAGCGGATGCCCTTCCAGCTGCAAGCACCCATACACACTCATTCACACTCATACACTATATGGCCAGTTTAGTTTATTCAATTCACCTATAGCGCATGTGTTTGGACTGTGAGGGAAACTGGAGCACCCAGAGGAAACCCACGCCAACACAGGGAGAACATGCAAACTCCACACAGAAATGCCAACTGACCCAGCCGGGACTCGAACCAGCGATCTTCTTGCTGTGAGGCGACAGTGCTAACCACCGAGCCACTGGGATTTTCCATATTTAATAGATTATTTTTAGTACCCACATAATTAAAGAACTACAATAAATCCACCAGACTGTAATATTGTGAGTGTGATGAATAGAAATACTAACAAGACTAAATATGATGATCTATTCAAGAGTAGTACACTAGATGGCGCCACAACACTGCTTTAGAGGAAATAGTTCAGTAATTAATCTCTGAACAGAAGGACCTGCCTAATATTTAAAGATTATGGCGATTTAGTGTCAACATTGAAATCACAATGTATATATATATATATGGTTAGATTAATTTCTGATCCTCCAAGGAAATGTACAATTAGGAAATATGTACCATTTTACTCCTGATGCTTTAACAAATAATATTGATAAAACTATTTGATTCCCACAACACAGCTGTATACTACAATTATTATTGAAGTCATTAATATTTTAGTAATGCAGAGTGTGCATATTTATTGCTTTAATACATTTTTTTTAAATGACAACATAAAAAGAAACACTTATACATAATAAAACAGGCAGTTCCTCCGGCTTTATAGCCATAGGCGTAAATCACACTCTAGTTAAAAAATAAAATGATGTATTAAAGTCTGTGAAATAATTGTGAAAAGTCACACTTTCTACTCCAAAACATTTCGTAATAATATTTTCCGAAACGTCACTGAAATGTGCATTTAATACATGTCTAAATGCATTATAAATTATATTTCTACATTTATCTTTATTATAATTATTATTAATTATTATTATTATTATTATTATTATTATTATTATTATTATTATTATTATTATTATAAATGTAGCTGACTTCAATTAGATTTGTATTTATTTATTTTTAACAAAAGCATAAAAAACAATTAGATAAAACAATCAATATTCCCCCAGGAAGTGATTCGTTTAATGGCGAAGTCCATGATTTATTAGTCTTGTCTGATTTTTAAATGAGGTTACTTCATACTGCATGATGAGAACCAGCAATTAGTGTATGCAAATGAGAGAGGACTCCGAGCTTTCGCTAATTTCGTGACAGAACAAAGAAAATGTACAGGGCGCGAGGTTTGTGACTGCATAAATGCATCTCCGATGTTTTCGTAAATTGCACTGAATTTTCCAGATATGCATCGCTTCTGGCTACAGGACACTGATCAATGTGAACGGCCTCATAATGCCGCACAAATCTCCGCTGTGTGCTCAGGATCATTGAGAATAATCACTAATTAACACACTGCTATTTGTTCAGTCTGATCGAACGGCCTCATTAAGTAACACATAATCCCACAATATTCAGAGTTTACAGTGGCTTTTTTTGTTTCAGCTTGCCGAGATGTTTGCCCAGGCTCGGTTTCAGCGTTATACACAAATAAAGAGCAGATGCTGACTTTGATGCCGACAAAACGTGCAGATCTGGACCGACAGAAGAATCGTGAAGGTCCCGGATTTCTCATTAACCAGAGCAAATTTGTTTAATAGCACATTAAGTGATGTTTTATACTTTTCCCCATTTTCTAATTATCAATGTTTGTTGTCTGGTGTTATTATTATTTTATAGGGAGAGAGAGATATTGGACCCATCTTAAGCAGATTTGTGTTCCGTATAATTTTACATTATGTCGGCTAATTCTTGAATTCGTACGATTAGTTAAACCCCGACGACGGGCCTTTACTTTAAAAAGTACATTTCCAACCAATAAAAGGCTATTTGTGCTTTCAATATTAAAGATTAAACATTTCTCATCATTTATCCTGCCTCGTGTCGTTATTAAACCAATGGGAAATCCATTCATCTTCTGAACACCCTGCGTTTTTTTATCAAATAGAGATTGTCTTTATGTCTCATTTCAATTCAACCGAAATTAAACCAAGTTATATAGCCTATCCTAATATCCTAATATATAGACCATTTCAATGTGACGTTGTCACTAGCCCATGCACATTTCCTCCTTGTAGCCAAACTATTTCATAACTGTAACAAGAGGCAATTTAATCATATCCTAATGTTAAAACGGCTTTCATAACACTATTTATCAATGAGCTTTTTGGATTCCTGAGAGCTAAGAAAATTATAAATGTAAGACAGGAAATATATTAGGACCATTGTTATTGTTTACATCCCTCAAAATGGTCTATAGCATGTTTAGGTAATACTGGATTCAGTCTTTACAACTAAAAGAAGCATTCAAGATGTGATTAAGCATCTTCAAAAGGCGAACACATTAAAATTAAAGGTTCCTCATTGGGCATCGATGGTTCTAGACGAACCCTTTTCATTGTACAACATGTTCTATGACCCAGATAGCACACGTACGTCGCGGAGATGTCTTTGAAAGATCGTGACATCTGCTAAACATCACATTCCATCGAAAGTTTTTATTTGTTAATGAGGCGTCTTCTTTACCTCAATACGCCGTCTATACGATGAATCTTGAACTCCTGAAATTTTAAATTGGTTTTGTTGAAAAATATAATAAAGGATAATATAACATAATAAAATTCAGCTGTTGTATTATTTTTGAGTGGAAAATACTTGAGCTTATCATATATGTGTAGACGGATGTATATTCAGTGTAACTGTTACTGTTATTTATAGCAGTATGGATGAGGGAATGTCTAAATAAATAAAAAAACGACGTCTATGCTACATAAATAAGATGTCTCACAGACCTAACATAATGAACATCTGCGATGCATTGCATAGATGTTGTTTGAATGTCTGACAAGGACGTTTATATGACGTCTCCCAGATGAAAACGCGATGTCCAGCAGACGTCTCTGCAACGCATGTGTGCTATCTGGGGAGATGTAAGGAAGTTCTTTAAATATTTTTTTAACAAACAACAAAGGTTGTTTTAATAACTATTTTCTGAAAGGTTTTTTTAAGGAAACATAGTTATTCTATGCAATATCTTGAAAAAAAAAAAGCATTTCCCGCCTAAAAGATGTAAAGGAGTAGCCTAAAACACATCACAGCAACAAGATAAACGAGTAAATTATTGATTTGCTTGTATGTAAATGAGTTAAAACATTCTCACAAATAACCTATCCTCTCCTCAAACATTTGGAAACCTGTGTGTGTGATCAGGAATGGCTCGAGAAAACAGATGTGTGTTCAGGGGGATTTGAGTCGCTTGACATCCGGGGTGAGAGTTAATCCCTTTCTCTCTTTCGGTGTTGTGAAAATGTTTCAAAAGCAAACTTTCTTTTGCCGGAGTCTGGGCGCGAGATGTCTGATGTTTTCCTCTTGTGGAGCGCGGAGAGATGAAGTGAGTTCTTAATTTATGAGGACATAACAAGGAAGCGATTAAGCAAACATATTTCCCTGCTTCGGCTGGCATGAAAGAGCCACTCAGGGCGAGAAAGCCAGCGCTTTGGATTTCGAAAAGATAATTGCCTAAATGTTTACAAGTTAGCGAGAGTTTAAAAATGGCCGCGCTAACAAAGAACCGTTCAGGATGACCGCGTAAAGCGATGATATGGCGGGAAAAAACAGCATCCAATTTCCACAAGTGGGGCAGTGGGAAGTATTTAGGCTGGTTGGAGTGAGTGTGTTAATGAGAAAAGACAAAAAAGACTTTATGTGTGCATGATTTATGCAGTCTGTTTCTAGGAGCGCGCGCATAATTATTTATGATTGCTGAGCCCGGGAAAGAAAGAAAAAAGGCGCGCGCGTGGAGAAAGAGAAGCTAAAAAATTCAAAAGCAGAAACAGTTAAATGAATATTTAAGGGAGGATGAAATATTTAGAGGAAACAAATGAGAAAAACATTTAAAACAGCATGATAAATAATAGTGGGAGTTGTCGGGTGGGAAGCAGCGGCTGCCACGAGGCCTTAAACACGCTTAAACATGTCTGATCTCGGCCTCGGCAATTTGTTTTCCATATGCCGGTCGTTACGGGGCCACGGTCGGTACGCGCGGGCTGGCGCGACCAGGGGAATATTAGCTTTTTGTGGAGAGTGCTTGGATTGATGCCACGGGCGAGTCACAATTCAATGTGTGACTGGTTTGGTACAAGTGGAGGGCAGAACACTGGCATCGGCCAAAGGAGACATTTTATGCTACGCGAAAAGGACAAATGTGAAGAGTTTCAATGCTTAGGTACATCTTGTGAATCCTAAACTCCATCACACTAAGTAGTTTGCAATAAATATCACAATACTGATTGCTCACCATACAAAAGTAATCAAAACATTGTTGATATTCATGTTAGACTGTATAGAGAATGTATTAGACTGAATTTATCTTTTAAAATTTCAACACAGATCTTACAAATTGGTCATAAATCACAGTTATTCCAACAAATAATGACATTTTTCTGAAGCTTAAACGTATTTTGTTGTCTAAAAATGAATATACACAGCACTTTTTCATATTGAGCAATAAATAAACAAGGCTCTAACATTTTTCTTTTAAATTTGGAAGAAATGTCATCAGTCGTTTGCAGAATAAAACTAAAATTGTCTGACCAACACATAACTCGTTCATTCATTCATTCATTCATTTTGTTTTCGGCTTAGTCCCTTTATTAATCAGGGGTCGCCACAGCGGAATGAACCGCCAACTTATCCAGCATATGTTTTACGCAGCGGATGCCCTTCCAGCTGCAACCCACCACTGGGAAACATCCACACACACATTCACACTCATACACTACGGACAATTTAGCTTACCCAATTCACCTACAGCGCATGTCTTTGGACTTGTGTGGGAAACCGGAGCACCCGGAGGAAACCCACACCAACACGGGGAGAACATGCAACAGAAACGCCAACTGACCCAGCTGAGGCTCGAACCAGTGACCTTCTTGCTGTAAATAACTGTAAATTGTAAATCCAGAGAAACTGTTTACCCCATATCCTAATATAGGCTATCACACATTATAAATTATTGGCCAAAGGAGGCATGTTTATGCCACGCGAAAAGGACAAATATGAAGAGTTTCAGAATTAAATGAACAGTACCACTTTAAAATAATAGTCCATTAGTTAATGCTAGTTAATGTATTTACTAACATGAACAAACTATTAGTAATGCATTTATTACAGTATTAATTCATCTTTGTTACCCTTAGTTCATGTTATTTAAGTTAAATAGCGATGTATTATCTCATGGTGCATTGATTAATGTTAACAAGCACAACTTTGGATTTTAATAATCCATTAGTTAATGCTGCACTATGATTAATAAATGCTCTACAAGATTGTTGATACTTAGTTAATGTTAGTAAAGAGCCTACATGAACTATCATTAACTAATGGACCATTATTCTAAAGATTTACCAAATTAACTCGAGTTGAATTGTTAACAATGCTTGGGCACATCTTCTGAATTTGAAACTGGATCAGACTAAGCCGTTTTTGCATTAATCATCACAATACCAATTGATGACCATACAAAAGTAATCCAAATATTGTTGGTATTCATATCAGACTGTATGGAGAATTATTAACATGATGCAGACTGGGGCCTCACGGTGGCGCAGTGGGTAGCACGATCGCCTCACAGGAAGAAGGTTGCTGGTTCGAGCCTCGGCTGGGTCAGTTGGCGTTTCTGTCTGGAGTTTGCATGTTCTCCCTGTGTTGGCGTGGGTTTCCTCCGGGTGCTCCGGTTTCCCCCACAAGTCCAAAGACATGCGCTATAGGTGAATTGGGTAAGCTAAATTGTCCGTAGTGTATGAGTGTGAATGAGTGTGTATGGATGTTTCCCAGTGATGGGTTGCAGCTGGAAGGGCATCCGCTGCGTAAAACATATGCTGGATAAGTTGGCGGTTCATTCCGCTGTGGCGACCCCAGATTAATAAAGGGACTAAGCCGAAAAGAAAATGAATGAATGAATGAATGATGCAGACTGAATGTATAGTTGTTTTTTTGTCAACACAAATCTTACAAACTGGTCATAAATCACAGTTATTCCAATAAATAATGATATTTTTCTGAAGCTTAAACGTATTTTGTTGTCAAAAAATTATTACACAACTTATCCAGCATATGTTTTACGCAGCGGATGCGGGGAACTGGGAAACACCCATACACATAACTATAACTATATACTATAACACATAGCTATAAATTGTAAAACCAAAGAAGATTTTCTTCCATACAGCCTACAATATAATATATCACACATTATAAATTATTATTATATAAGAAATAACATATAAATGATATTTATGGGGTCTAGCAACAGTAACTTAAATTAATAAACAAGTAAAAAATTATTATTTATTCAATTTGACTTTGATTTAGCGTACTGATGTAGTTTATATAAAGTCAAAGTATTATTGTACATCATAAATAAACAATGGGCTGCACGGTGGCGCAGTGGGTAGCACAATCGCCTCACAGCAAGAAGGTCGCTGGTTCGAGCCCCGGCTGGGTCAGTTGGCGTTTCTGTGTGGAGTTTGCATGTTCTCCCCGTGTTGGCGTGGGTTTCCTCCGGGTGCTCCGGTTTCCCCCACAAGTCCAAAGACATGCGGTACAGGTGAATTGGGTAAGCTAAATTGTCCGTAGTGTATGAGTGTGAATGAGTGTGTATGGATGTTTCCCAGTGATGGGTTGCGGCTGGAAGGGCATCCGCTGCGTAAAGCATATGCTGGATAAGTTGGCGGTTCATTCCGCTGTGGCGACCCCAGATTAATAAAGGGACTAAGCCGAAAAGAAAATGAATGAGTGAATCATAATCACATTTTTTTTTCTACCCAAGGACTGACTGTGTATCATTTATCATAAAATTCAATATCATTTTTTTCTATTCACGAATAATTTAGCCTGATTACCAGCACCTCATCATCATCAGTGAAGGTGGTCTTGTTTTTGTTTTTCATTTTCTGGCAGCAGTCATTGGCCTCTTGTTTCATTTCCATTTTTCCAGATCTGAAAATAATTAAATCAGCAAACAAATAATTAATCGAGTCAATGAGAACAATTAGTTCAAAGACGCCTTTGAGAATTGCCCGTGCATAGTGAATTGGTTAATTATCATACTACAAAATAATTGAGTGGAGAAGCTCTCTGCGCGTGCGATTTGACTATGCGGTCCTATTGACTTTTTCTTCGCAGATCAGTTTTGTTGTTATTTTTGAAGATTTACAATCCCTATCCACTTTCATTATTATGTGGAAAAGAGCAGCATGAACATCTGTCAAAGCATCTTCATTTGCGTTTCACGGAGGAAAGACATTTATGCACGATTGGAGCAACATGAGGGTGATTAAATAATGTCTGATTGTTCATTTCTGCATGGTCAATGCTTCTAAGTGTCCTTTTTTCATTGTCGTTCAGTTCAGGGTGAAAATTAATAGGGGCCTGAGGCAGAAATGCCACCAAAATTCTGCTGTACATCAGAGCATGTCTGTCTGTCTGTCTTTCTGTCTGTGTCTCTGTTTTTCTGTCTGTCCGTCTTTCTGTCTCACTCTCTGCCAGTCTTTCTGTGTTCGTCCGTCTGTCTGTCTGTCTGTTCATCTGATTGTCTGTCTGTTCATCTGTTTTTCTGTCTGTCTGTCTTTCTGTTCATCTGTCTGTTTTTCTGTTCATCTGTTTTTCTGTCTGTCTGTCTTTCTGTTCATCTGTCTGTTTTTCTGTTCATCTGTCTTTCTGATCGCCTGTCTGTCTGTCTGTTCACCTGTCTGTCTCTGATCGTTTGTCTGTCTGATCACCTGTCCGTCTGTCTGTCTGTCTGTTCACCTGTCTGTCTCTGTTCATCTGTCTGTCTGCTTGTCTTTGTTCTTCTGTCCGTCTTTCTGTTTTTTTGTCTGTCTGTTCACCTGTCTCTCTCTCTGTCTATAATTTTTTCTGTCTGTTCATCTGATTGTCTGTCTGATCATCTGTTTTTCTGTCTGTCTGTCTTTCTGTTCGTCTGTCTGTCTTTCTGTGCATCTGTCTTTCTCTGTTCATCTGTCTGTCTGATCCCCTGTCTGTGTGTTTGTTCATCTATCTGTCTGTTTGTCTTTCTGTTCGTCTGTCTGTCTCTGCTCGTTTGTCTGTCTCTCTGTTCACCTGCCTGTCTGTCTGATCACCCGTCAGTCTTTCTGTCTGTTTTTTGTCTGTCTGTCTGTCTGTCTCTGCTCATCTGTCTACCCGATCGCCTGTCAGTCTCTCTGTCTGTCATCAGTCTTTCTGTCTGTTCGTCTGTCAGTCTGCCTGTCAGTCTGTTTGTTCATCTGTCTGTTTTTCTGTTCATCTGTCTGTTTTCCTGTCTGTCTCTCTTTATCTGTCTGCCAGTCTTTCTGTCCGTTCATCTGTCTATCTGTCTCTCTTTCTGTCAGTCTTTCTGTCCATCTATTATTCTGTCTGTTTGCCTGCTTAACTCTCTCTCTCTGTCAGTCTTTCTTTCTGTTTGTCCATCTATCCTTCTTTCCATCTGCCTGTCTGTCTGTCTGTCTGTCTGACACCTATAGTAAATGAACCACTTCTGTTTTTATCATCTTCTCTGCGTTCTGTGACTGCAGCATCCCAGATTATTCCTTCAATCATAACACTAAATCTCACTCTAATCTACAGCCCAGGCTGGATATAAACCCGAAGTCAGATTTTACTACTAAGGTGAAGAGTGGCGCCGCGCGTTACACTGTAGTACTTCCAGACAAGCTCATAAAGCAGAATAATAGTAGCGTGCGCGTTTGAATCTGCAGATAGATGACCTGGCTTCACTTTCACAAAACTAATGACCAGAGCGAAAAAACGCCGTCCAAAAAACTTCATTTCACACATTCAGCGTTTTAGAAATGCACTCTTTAATTCTTCATTTTACGGCCCTGTAATTAAAATCTCCGGCCCTGTGACCCGAGGGATCGTCTGGAGTGATAATGAATGAGAAAAATGGCATCTCCACGCGTCTTCAAGGTTAAACTGATACCGAGCGGTCAGCGTGGAGAACAATGGACTTCATGATTACAAGAAGTGCCATTCAAGAGTTCACACTTAGCTGATGATTGGTTATAAAGCTTGTTTGGCATGCTGTCCCGGGAGAGAGCCCTGAGCTCATAGATCCTCGAGCCCGGGGCTCCCTCCCGTTTGCAAGGCGAGAGGGGAGTTTGAGCTCAGGTAGATCTGGAGAACTCCCCTGCTGTAGTAGCTAATGAACAGATAGTGATTGCTCTTGAGATGACTACTTACTAGGAGCATGTCTATGATGCCGATTTGGATTAGTCAATTACCTTAAGTTGCATGTTTTTGGACGGTGGGAGGAAACCGGGGGAACCCTGTGGAAACCCACATGAGCACGGGGAGAACGTGTAAACTCCACACAGAAACGTCGGCTGACTTGGTAAGGACTAGAACCAGTGACGCTCTTACTGTGAGGGAACAGTGCTAACCACTGGGCCACTGTGCCACCCATCTAGGAAAGAAGGAGTAGGGGTGGGATTCTTCGAAATGAAGATGGCTGTGATATGGAACTTAGGGTATTTATAGTGGCTTAGGAATCGTCTGATTGGTGAATCATGAATTGGATAATGCGGGACCAGCCGCAGCAATCATAAGCACGTGATCCTCTCCAAATTAGTTTATAAATAAACTTCACTTATTATAGATGAGACTGATAAAA
>CAIGQW010054506.1:2113730-2132877 GCA_903798125.1 Danio choprae
GTGTGTGTGTGTGTGTGTGTGTGTGTGTGTGTGTGTGTGTGTGTGTGCGTGTGTGTGGTCAAAATCAAGTAAGGCTCCGATGTTCTGCTTAATCTTTGTTGTTTTGTCATCCTCTGACGAAACGGTTGATGGTCGCAGAGCAACGACAAACCACAAAGAAGCACGAGCGCAAAGCACGTTAAAAGTGCTGAAGGAAGCGACGTGCTCACGCTTTCTACACACTTTCAGACACAATATGACTGACTTTCAAATTACCCGGTTCTGTTACTTCAGCCTTTTTGTATCCAAAGTAATCCCACACCACAGATGTTGACTTTTGTTTTGGCACCAAGTCTTTCCGTGCTGAACTCATCATCATTTATGGAGGCTATTCAGTCTCCTGTTCTCGCGCACTGTTTAGGCGCGCTGCGTTATGATTGGTTAAAAAAAGCATACTGCGGTATAATTGTGCTGTAAGGCGATTTAGAAATCTCGCATGTCCAAATCGCAATTTCGAGAGGATTTCAGTTAATCGCACAGCCCTAGCTCCGCCCTCTTTTGAAAAGAGCACAATCTAATTTGAATTTAAAGCGACAGTCACCAAAATGGCACAATTTGGATCAAAGCCTAGAAGGGTCAGTTTCATAGAGTTATTCAAATATTTGTGTGTGTGTTTTTTGAGCTGAAACTACAAACACTCTATAGGGACATTCATTCATTAATTTTCATTTCGCTTAGTCCCTTTATTAATCTGGGGTCGCCACAGCGGAATGAACCGCCAACTTATCCAGCATATGTTTTACACAGCGGATGCCCTTCCAGCTGCAACCCATCACTGGGAAACACACTCATTCACACACATACACTACGGACAATTTTAGCTTACCCAATTCACCTATAGCGCATGTCTTTGGACTTGTGGGGGAAACCGGAGCGCCCGGAGGAAACCCACGCCAGGCAAACGTGCTACCCACTGCGCCACTGTGAGGCCCCTCTATAGGGACATCAGAGACGTATTTTACATCTTGTAAAAAGGTCAAATTGCTGGATCCTCTTACTTTCAGCTCTTTCTTACTTGTGAACTTGCGCTTGCGTTCAGATCCGCAGGTGTCAAAGGGTCACGTCTGCCGCCTTTCTTCCGTGTAATTTACATAAGCGCAAGTTTGTGCGCATTCAGTCTAGAGCATCACCTCGGGCCAAACACAACTCACGGATCCGGTTTACAGCTGGATGGACTGGACTGACTGGAGTGTCTCTGTTCTGTTTACTGCATCAAATTAATAGCTATTGTTGATTTTATGAGCATTTATGCTGGAATCCATGTGGGGGTTGAATATTTATGCACACAGAATGACACTCAATAGTTATATGACAAATTATACACTACGTAACCTGCTGCTTCACTCAACTGTCAAGCATATGAGCTTTTTAATGTTATTATGCATTCACACTGTAATGCGAACACACAGTCACACTGGTGTTTGGTGATTGACAGGTGTTTTCTGTTTATTTAGGGTTGTGAATTGCATTATGGGATGTTGATCTCTGCTCTGTCGACTTTGGATGTTGGAAATACAACACTGCAGTTAAACTAAGTGACTTTTATTGACATTTTAGTCATTTGAAATAATATAATGTATAAGAAATAATATACAAAGAAATAAGTGTAAAATAACCGAAAATATACTGGTAATTTATTAAATGGTTTATGTACTGTAATATATAACACCGTGGGCCTCACGGTGGCGCAGTGGGTAGCACGTTCGCCTCACAGCAAGAAGGTCGCTGGTTCGAGCCTCGGCTGGGTCAGTTGGCATTTCTGTGTGGAGTTTGCATGTTCTCCCCGTGTTGGCGTGGGTTTCCTCCGGGTGCTCCGGTTTCCCCCACAAGTCCAAAGACATGCGGTACAGGTGAATTGGGTAAGCTAAATTGTCTGTAGTGTATGTGTGTGAATGACAGTGTGTGGATGTTTCCCAGTGATGGGTTGCAGCTGGAAGGGCATCCGCTGCGTAAAACATATGCTGGATAAGTTGGCGGTTCATTCAGCTGTGGCGACCCCAGATTAATAAAGGGACTAAGCCGAAAAGAAAATGAATGAATGAATGAATATATAACACCAACCCAGACAATATATAATTTTAAACTATTAGAAATGTTCATAAAAGTAACTTTTTTTAAGGTTAAAAGTTGTTGCAAGAAAGATCAAGGTCCCATAATGCAATTCAAAAGCATAAATAAATGGGGGGAAATAAAAAATATAAAAACATGAATCACAAAATATGGAAAACTGCTATTTTACGGTTATGTTTTTACCGTGCATCATCAAAGTAAATTCCCAGTGAGCATTTTGATGTTCAATTCAATTCAATTCATCTATATTTCTATAGCGCCTTTACAATGTAGATTGTGTCAAAGCAGCTTAACACAGAAGTTCTAGTAAATTGAAACTGTCAGTCCAGTTTTCAGAGTTGACATTGTTTTTTGATATTGTTTTGACACCAAAAAAACTGTCAAAAATGCGAACCGATTTGATGTCAAAATCTTGACGTCTATTTGACATCCACACATTGATGCCATTTTGACCACCAAAATAAGGACACAAAAAGTATTATAATATTAGAAAAGTTGTATTTTTGTATCCCTGCAATAAATGTAAACAACCTTGATGTAAGAAGGACATCAAATTGACGTCTAATATTGGTGTAAAAAAATACGTAAAAAAAATTATTAAAGGACTGCCCTGTAATTGATTTTTTGATATGTTTAATGTCAAATTGATGTCATTTTGACATCTAGGTAAGTCAACTGAAATTAAATTGATTAGCATTTTTGACATGTGTTTTAATGTCATTTTGGCATCAAGGTGCCCACTGGGTTTTTAAAGCTACATCAATTGAGTGCATAAATTGTCCAACATTTCATACTTTTTTAGTTAAACGAGTCCATCATATGGGTATTTAATTCTCACATTTCCTTTTTTTAAGATTTTAGGTGTAAACACACTATTTGCACTATACAGTACCTGATAAAAATATTGTCTGCGATCCCAGTTGTAAGAGCAACAAATAATAACTTGACTTCTAGTTGTTAATAACTTCATCTGTTGAACTGCATCCCAATCATCACAAATAATGCAGAAGACCTATTGGAACCTGCATGGACCCAAGATTCTCAGAGAAATCAGTCAAGTTTGGTGAAGGAAAAATCATGGTTTGGGTTTACATTCAGTATGGGGGCGTGCGAGAGATCTGCAGAGTGGATGGCAACATCAACAGCCTGAGGTATCAAGACATTTGTGCTGCCCATTACATTACAAACCACAGGAGAGGGCAAATCCTTCAGCAGGATAGCGCTCCTTCTCATACTTCATCCAAGTTCCCGGAAGCAAAGAAGGTCAAGATGCTCCAGGATTGGCCAGCCCAGCCACCAGACATGAACATTATTGAGCATGTCTGGGGTAAGATGAAGTAGGAGGCATTGAAGATGGTAAAATAAGCATAATCTAGAGGCCTTTGCCTTTCATAAGCCACTTCTGATACCAAATGATCAACTAGAAGTCTAGTTATTTTTTTGTTATTCCTAAAACTTGGATAGACGACAAGACTTTTGTCAGGTAGTGTGTATATATAGACTTGCACTAAGTACAATTAATCGGGACAAGGCTAATATAGTAGATGGACTATAGACATTTCTAAATAGTGGGAAAAGTCTACCTTTTCCATTTTTAGGTAGAAAATTAAATATTTCCATATTTTTGGTTCATACTTGCATCTAATACATGACTTATGTTCCTATCCCTTAATTTTCTTTAGTTATTTTCATAACATTGTTTAAACAATAACAATAATAACAATAATTTTGAATATATTATTTATATAGTAAATAAACAACTATTTGAAAATAACTAATATAAATAATTTACTACTAACAATCTTTGGATTATTATTGCAATAAACATTAATGCTGTTGATAATAATTAAATAGTAAAATGGTTTTATACCTAAATAAAAAAAAATCCTGTTGACAAGATAAGTTTACACACACACACACACTCACACACCCACACACACACACAATATATATATATATATATATGTCTATATTAGTTAGATGTTTACTCATCAAATCGTTCATTTTCAAATCAAACATTTTAGTCACGACTTACATATATTTACACCAAAATCACACTGCTTGACCAAAGCCCTCATAAAATGTGTTGTTTACTCCCATCTTACTCCAAATACCACAGTAAAACTATGGTTACTATCCAAGAGCTACTGAACATTTTGATATCATGGCCTAACATTTACACACGAGACTTTCCAGTTGTCATCCGGCCAAGTAAGTATGGGCTCAGTGTATGGCCAGTGTAAATAACCATCTCAATAACAAACAGAGGAATGCAGAGCCGCTGTGGGTGAAGTCCGGACCGGGACACTTTAATGACGCCGTCAATAGGCTCTGTGCAACACTCGGCTAATTTCTTTTCTTTGGCTTCATTAGGTGGCACAGCAAAGGACAAATAAATCACTGGAGCAAAGTGAGAGAGGTGTGGGGGGGGGGGTCTGTTGTTTGTTGCCCGGGTCACCAAAGTCAAACAAAGTCACCACTTTTGGCCCCATCGATGACTTTCGCAAACAACACCAATGGTTCTACTATGGGGCGAGTGGAGTAAAAGTGACAGGTAAACATCATATTTTAGTGGAGAAGTCTTACTGGCCTTTAAAGCAACTAATGGATCCACATGTTTCCTCATTAAACTAGGACGGACCCCCACCTTTCAGTTTTGAATGGGAGGACATGGAGTTAATATCTTAAAAAAATGTTATAGTCAAGTCGTCTATGTTCGCTACCATAAACAAACCGATCCAGTGAATGTTTGATATGCATACCAGGACCACCTCTTCAAGCAGATCTCGGCCCAAATGAACAACACCAAACGAGACAATGAACTCTAGTGAGATCCGACTGAACTTAAAGAATTTTTTCACCCAAAAATGATCATTTTGTTTTTTATTACTCACCAACATACGAGATGAAATCCAAGAGCTCTTTGACTCTCCATAGACAGCAACAACAGATGTTCAAAGTCCAGAAAAGGAACCAAACACTTTTGTGCACCAAAACAAACTGTGAATACAACTCTATTCGCTTAAGCCCTCTCTCCTGTCAGGTTATAAGCGTACACAAGCATCATACTGTTCGCAGTAAGTGCACACCCTGATCTGATAGGGAAAACATTGGCAAATAAAGTCATTTTTAGAGCTTTTTGGTGCACAAAACTGTTCTTGGAGCTTCGTATGATTACAGTTAAAGTCACAAGGAAGGTTTGGACAATGTTTTTAGTTTCCTTGAACATATCGGGACCATCGGGGGTCCATGTATGGAGAAGAGCTCTTAGATTTCATCTAAAATATTTTAATGGGGTATATGAAGACAGACTTTTAATTTTCAGTCAGCCAGCCCAAGAGCTTTCGGTGAAGTGTAGCGCCATTACAAAATCGCCACATTTAAGATCTGATTTCTTTAAAAACCAATGATCTCACTGCCTGATTGAAAGTGGGTCTCAGACCGGACAAGAAGCACTGTTTTAAATTCCATTTTTTCAGCACCGTGTCTTTAAAATATTTTACCCCAGTATTTTTAATGGAGTTTCTGCACTCGCCTGCTGCTACTGAAGGCGCTTTTGTTTACACGGTCTTTCATCTCCTTTTACGCTTGAACAACTAAATGAACGCTTAAGTCTATTTAACTGATTGTATTTTAATTACATTACAACATCGATGCTGTAAAAGGAACCTTATAAAATTGAAAATAGTCACATAAACCTTTCAGCGGAAGTGTATTGTTGGCTGAAAACTCTATAGCTATGCATATATGTTAATTCTGTTTACTAGATTATGCTTGACAGAATGCTGGCGATCTCACATTATTTGGGGATGAAGATAACAAATCAAATTAAAACGTTCAAAATTGTCTTGTGTATAACCTTGCGCAGGGCGGCACGGTGGTTTGCACTGTCGCCTCACAACAAGAAGGTCACTGGTTCGAGTCCTGGCTGGGCCAGTTGGCCGTTCCCCGTGTTTGTTTGGTTTTCCTCCGGGTGCTCCAGTTTCCCCCACAGTCCAAACACATGTGCTATAGGTGATTTGAATAAACTAAATTGGCCGTAGTGTACGAGTGTGTGTGTGTTTGTGACTGGTGTTTCCCAGTACTAGGTTGCGGCTGGAAGGGCATCCACTGCGTAAAACATATGCCGGAATAGTTGGTGGTTCATTCCACTGTGGCGACCTCTGAAATAGATCCTAAGCCAAAGAAAAATGAATGAATGAATGAATGAATGAAAGATGAAGAAAGATCTAAGGGGATTGGAACGGCATGAAGTTGAGTAATTTATAACATAATATTAATTTTAGGGGTGAACCAACCCTTTAAACTTATTGTTTACGAATCATAAAAACACTGCGACCCACTCATAACACTCCTGCCACCCACTTTTGGGCTGTGACCCACCAGTTGACAAACGTTGCTTTAAAAGCCATCCCACCCAGGACAGCGAGATCTACAATCTGAAGGAGGGCTCTCGAGCAGCACCGTGTCCCAGCGAGGGAGGGGGTGCGCTCTCCTTTGAGCTCTGCTTCGGCAGGGGCTGTAAAGCGCTGGCCTCCGTGGGCCACAAATCAGCTCCTGAAAGCAGGCATGCATCTTCAAAGGGTGGGCTGCCCCTCTGTGATATACGGCCCCCGCCGAGAACAAGTTAGCCACGGCCAGTGTCTTTGCACCTGGGCCATTATCAGGCGACCGGGATCATCTCCTCTCAGCACACATTCAAATGTACAAGTAGCAGATTAGGCTTACTCAATCTTCTTTCCCCGTGAAGGAGACGGGGCGAGGGAGGAAACTTCAAACAGAGCCCCGCGCTCCTGTCCTGAAAGGCTCGGGAGATGAGGGCCAAGGGGGGCTTGTGTATTCAGAGAACTAATTCAGAACTGATTCCTCTAATACACTCCTGAAACACTTTTAATTGTGTTGGTTTGCATTCAAAAGGCGCACTTGCAGCTTTTTAATTGGCGAGCGCTTTGAAATAATTGAAATGTGTGTGACTTTGCGGGGGGACGACTTAAACCGGTCTAATGTGCTTTGCCGGTAGGTGCCGGCGGTCCATTATTCCCTCATTCTGACACTGTGGCATTTTCAAGAGGTCTTGAGCTCTTGTCTAAATAAAACGGCTATCGAGGTTTGGCACGCAGGTATGGTTTGGAAAGGTACACACTACATTATACCAAGTAACTGCAGTGACTTTAAACAAAGCTGTCATTGTGGTAAAGTGTTAATGAGTGTAAAAGTGAGATTTTATACGTTTACCCTAAAAGTTGCCATTAGGGGTGAGATTGTTTAGATGACATACTGAACAAGCAGTTAGCGGGAAACCTGTTTGGGAACAGTTACATTTCTTGATACTAATGGTTTTACTGTAATTTTTTATAAAATAAACCATTGACCAAAAGAACAGTAAACACAACTTTGTTGACATTTTATCTTAAAGAGGAAGCAAGCTCAGTAACTTAATCTAAATAGTTTGGATTTATAATAAAGCAAGTAGGTTCTTTAAATAAAAGTTACATCCATAATAAAACATTGGACTTATTTTTTTGTCTGCTTTGTATTATATATATATATTCTGCAAGATGTAAGTGTACAGTATACTTGCAAGCAGAACTGTACCTTGGGATGCTTTTGCAGCATCAAACATGGAGAAACACTAATTGTCGCTAATTATCACTAAGTTATATTAATGACTAAATTCAATAAATGAGAATGTAATCAAAAGTAATCACTTTGATATCGAAAATACATTTTCAGATGAAACTTATTTCATTAACCCCCATTTATAATGTAACTGTAGTGTTATTTATTTAGTATTTTAAATATATAATTCAGTTACATGGCCTCATGGTGGCTCAGTGGGTAGCACGTTCGCCTCACAGCAAGAAGGTCGCTGGTTCGAGCCCCGGCTGGGTCAGTTGGCGTTTCTGTGTGGAGTTCGCATGTTCTCCCCGTGTTTGTGTGGGTTTCCTCCGGGTGCTCTGGTTTCCCCCACAAGTCCAAAGACATGCGGTATAGGTGAATTGGGTAAGCTAAATTGTCCGTAGTGTATGTGTGTGAATGGGTGTGTATGGATGTTTCCCAGTGATGGGTTGCAGCTGGAAGGGCATCCGCTGCGTAAAACATATGCTGGATAAGTTGGTGGTTCATTCCACTGTGGCGACCCCAGATTAATAAAGGGACTAAGCCGAAATGAAAATGAATGAATGAATGAATCCAGTTATATGTATATTTTGATACATGAATTCCTTTCCTGCTTATATCCAAGTTTAAAACAGAGAAAACTCAAATGAAAACATTTTTTTGGGTTTAAAATAACACCAGCTACATTCGTTTTGGATGGGACTATCTGATTGAAATAAACACTTGTTGGGAAACCTGTTTGGAAACAGTCATGTCTTGTGATGCTAATGATCTGGAAATGGTGAAGTGAGTTTAAAAGACTTCACTGGAATAAAGTGACCAAAACAACTGTTAGCAAAATGTGACATTGTGTCTAAAAGGGGAACATTTACTTTGGATTTAAAAAGAAGTCATTACTTAAAGATATAGTTAGATATAAAAGTAATATGTTAAAGCAACTGCAAACAAAACCTGGCCACAGTTTTGCATTTAATTGTATTAAAATATCACATATACTTGCCTAAGATTAAAGTAAAAAATACAACACAGGAAACCTGTTTGGAAACAGTTACATTACATGATGATGTAAAAACTTAAGAGATTTTTGACCAAACTATAAATGGAAACTTTACAGTTTGTTGACATGTATCTTAAAGGGGAAGTTTGTTCATTATTTTATCAAAACATTTGTCATATCCCAGCTAACTTTACAGATGAATCTAAATTATCTAGTGTAGTTTATCTGATTAGCATTCGCTTATCTGATTAACACAAACAGCTGGCGGGAAACCTGTTTGAAACCGTTAGATTGTGATGCTAATGTTCTGGAAATGGTAGATTAGCTTTAAAGGTATCAATGAAGTAACATGCTAAACATCTTTGACCAAAACTAAAAGTGTACCTAAAAACTTTGTTTGCATATATCACCAAAGGAAAAGTGTGTATTTGTTCTGGGTTATCAAATTATGTCTTATATTCCAGCGTGATATAAAAATGTTCATGCCAAAAGTTTCATTTTGGGGAAGTATATGTGTTTGAAGACTGAAAAACAGGGTAAACCAGAGTAAAAACTCTAATTATAGAGTTTAAAATGATATTTTAAAGCCAAAGAAAAAGTGTTTTGATATAGATAGTAAGCATCATATATGAGTAAACTGTCTAATGCTTCAAATAATGTTTGTTAAAATGTCCAAATATAAATACTACGTGGTTTCACTAACTTATATTACATTTTGAATTATTTAAAAAATCAATGCTGACAATTGAGTCTGAAGTGTTGATGTAGAAGTATAAGAAATAAAATGGATATTAAATTAGTATTTATGGTGTTGCAATCTGATGCTAAATCATCGTTGTCAAATAAGTCTTGTGACAAGATTTGTTGCATTTTTTTAATATATATTTATTTTCAGATATAGAATCAAATGTAATTTTTATTTTATTTATTTTTGTTTGTTAATTAGTTTTTTTTGTTCGAATTATAGTATATTTGGGCAGCAAAAGTGCATTGAACAAGGTTTATATTATATTATATTACATGTATAATATGAGAAAATTATATATGAGAAAAAAAAATCATCCTAAAAATGTCCCTTAAATTGGACTTGTGCCTTAAAAGGTATGTTTTAAGTTAAGCTTTATATTATATTATATTATATTATATTATATTATATTATATTATATTATGGCAGCATGGTGGCGCAGTGGGTAGCACATTTGCCTCACAGCAAGAAGGTCGCTAGTTCGAGCCCTGGCTGAGTCAGTTGGCGTTTCTGTGTGGAGTTTGCGTGTTCTCCCCGTGTTGGCGTGGGTTTCCTCCGGGTGCTCCGGTTTCCCCCACAGTCCAAAGACATGCGCTATAGGTGAATTGGGTAAGCTAAAATTGTCCATAGTGTACGAGTGTGAATGAGTGTGTATGGATGTTAGGGGATGGGTTGCAGCTGGAAGGGCATCTGCTGCATAAAACATATCCAGGATAAGTTGGCGGTTCATTCCGCTGTGGTGACCCCAGATTAATAAAGGGTTAAAGAAAATGAATGAATGAATGAATATTATATATTATATTATATGATATTATATGATATTATATGATATTATATGATATTATATGATATTATATCCAGGTATTTTTTGCTAAGCTTTATATTATATTAAATTTATATTATATTATATTATATTATTCATTCATTCATTCATTCATTTTCCTTCGGCTTAGTCCCTTTAGTCATCAGGGGTCGCCACAGCGGAGCGAACCTCCTATATTATATTATATTATATTATATTATATTATATTATATTATATTATATTATATTATATTATATTATATTATATCATTTTAACAATTATTTAATTATTTATCTCGCCATACAAACACTTCTACAACTATTAAGAGAGTTTAGTTCAATTACCAGCTATACCATATTTTCTCCCCGGGATTCTCAGTGAATCAAACTGCTAAAATCAACACGCATCTTGACTTCATCTCCAATTCATCCACTCTGGCCTTCATCCCATTTCATCCTATTTTGAAAACTGCAGGACATTGAGGACTGAACCAGGCCTCGGGCACAATCAGGACCAACAGCAAACAGAGTGTCCCAAGAAAAAAAGAAGAAAAAAAAGAAGAGTCTAAGACGCCCCAAAATCCCCTCTCAAACCTAAGTGGGTGGTCTTTTCACTGTAGGGTCGCAGAATGATATTCACGCTACGCTGGTTTCATTCTGAGCCCGGTGGCTGGCTCCGGCCCACAAAATGACAGCCAGAGTTTGAGCCCCAGAGGATTAAAAATGATTCAAGAGGAGAACGACTCTGGATTCATAGAGGGAATGGAGCGTTTTCAGGGATTTGCTTTGAAAGTAAACTTGATAAACTGACGTGAATGGGATATATAGTTCCCATAAATATGCTTAAAAAAGGAAGAAGTGCAGGAATGCAAGAATAATGCAGACTTCACTCCGGCGTCTTTTTTGTTGAAATCCGCCAAAATATTCCTCCCGTCAACCTGGATCCATTATAAGGCCGTAACATGGATGAGTAAGCCGGTATAAGACAGATTTACAACACACTGTCACACTCAGCAGAGCTCGCCATGACAAATAAAAGTGTTTAAAAGACGCAGGCAGAAAAAGATTGACAGCTCGCAGTTCTGTGCCAATGTGAGCACAGCTCAGCTTCCAGAGACATGAGGCGAGGTTGAAGTTCAAACAAATCTTGATATACTGCCGAGGTGAGAGAGAGAGAGAGAGAGAGAGAGAGAGAGAGAGAGAGAGGGGGAAAGAAAAAAATTGACTTTCCATAGACACAAAGATGAGTTTTACAAACGCAACTCTTGCACTTTACATCACCCGCTGTCTCCGAGAGCAATTATCCGGAAAATCTGGGTTGTGTTTGGTCTAAGATCATTAATACTTTACTATATTAAAGTTTGTGTGAGATCAAAAACTACAATGTTTATTTTGCTAGCGCACATTGTTATTCTTTTGTTGAACAATTAATCCGTACAAGTTCATTAAATCATTACTTTTCCTTCAGCTTAGTCCCTTATTTATCAGGGAATGAACCGCCAACTACTCCAGCTTATGTTTTACGCAGCGGATGCCCTTCCAGCCGCAACCCAGTACTGGGAAACACCCATGCACATTCACACACATTCATACGCTATGGCCAATTTAATTCAGCCAATTCCCCTATAGCACATGTGTTTGGACTGTGGGGGAAACCGGAGCACCCGGAGGAAACCCACGCCAACACGGGGAGAACATGCCAACTGACCCAGCAGGGACTTGAACCAGCGACCTTCTTGCTGTGAGGCGACAGTGCTAACCATTAATCCACTCTTTTGTTTTGGTAATCTTCAATCAAATTTTAAGCATGCGTTTGGAGTGGCTGTCCTTCTCTGATGATGTCAGTTTGATGCTTCAGTCATAATATTCTTAGCCACGCCCCTCTTACTGTTAGTGTGCTATGAAGTAATGATGCAAAAAGAAAGCCACGCCCATTACGTTGTAAGAACTTCAACATACTAAAATAAGTCTCAGCAACTCATGCAGACTTTAAAGGGCACCTATTATGCCCCTGTGTGTGTGTGTGTGTGTGTGTGTGTGTGTGTGTGTGTGTGTGTGTGTGTGTGTGTGTGTGTGTGTGTGTGTGTGAAAAAACAGTTAAATGTTGCAATAAAAATGTGTAACCTTGTTAACAGTAAGTTTTCTCAATGTATACGGTGAATAACTGTACGTTGAACATGAATCTGAATTTGTCGACATTATTATGATTCTTTTAGGGTTTTTTCTCATCAATAACGTACATCAGAGTTTTATGTTATTCATTCATTCATTTTCTTTTCGGCTTAGTCCCTTTATTAATCTGAGGTCGCCACAGCGGAATGAACCGCCAACTTATCCAGCATATGTTTTACGCAGCTGATGCCCTTCCAGCTGCAACCCATCATTGGGAAACATCCATACACACTCATAGACTACGGACAATTTTGCTTACTCAATTCACCTATACCGCATGTCTTTGGACTTGTGGGGGAAACCGGAGCACCCGGAGGAAACACGGGGAGAACATGCAAACTCCACACAGAATCCACAATTCAGAAAATCACTTTTTTTTTTTCGGTAAACAAAGTATTGCTTATTAATCGGTTAAATTAAAAGAAATTCTAGAATACAGATATTAATAAAAGAGTGGAGATTTGTGACTCATTTAGAGAGAAACAGCGGTAACGCTTTACTTGAAGGGCTGTTCATAAGACTGTCATGAAACCTTTATAATCACGACATGCCACATGTTGTGAATGTGAATGAGATTTTATACATATCAACATATATTTATACATATATATTTAAGTGTCACTCGCTCAGTTATGACATTTTAAATGCAAAGATGACATTGTTTATTATGACAACTTGACATAAACGAATACATCGCAACCTGTTTTAAACTTAACATTACCAAGACAGCAAAACTTGTCATAAATCTGTCATAAACATAATTGTCATGAAGCCATTATAAATGTGTCATGAATTTTTTAACAGCATCATTAATATTTTTGTTTTTACTTGAACTACAGTGGTACAAGGTGAATTTGTCATTGAAATGTTATTACATATTAATGATGCTGTTAAAAATGATTTGACAGAGTGATGACACTTTTAATGAGACGTTTAAATGACAAATACAGTTTTTTCCACTGAAGACATGATCAGAAAAATATTCATGACACAATTATAATGGCCTCGTGACAATCATGTTTATGACAGATTTATGACAAGTTATCTTGTCTTGGTAACGTCAAGTTGTCATGACAAAGGTGAAGACTGGCTGTGATATATTTATGTCAAGTTGTCATCACAGCCAATGTCATCTTTCTATTTAACATGACATAATTGAGCAAATGACACTTAACAGTTGTTATAAGCATGCATTAAATCTCATTCACATTTATGATGCGTGTCATGTCATGTTATAAAGGTTTAATGGCAGTCTTATGAACACATCTTCAAGTAAAGTGTTACCAAACAAATTGTAATTTAAATCTACAGAAACGAATTGGTAAAGTGCGACAAAAGAAACACTTAAAAGTGTATTTTGAATGTTTTCTTTGCATTAAAACTGACACATAAAAAGTAGTTTTTCCTGCTGTCTCTTGGCTTAAATATTTATTCGATCCCCTGGAGGCCCGCGAGATGTTTTACTTTTTCTCCGACTGTCACAGGACTTTAACAGGGGTGACACAGACCCCTGGGTCAAGCATTTTGCGACAACAAAAGGCCCTGATGGAGACCCAAATTACTTCTGTGTCATTGCTGGACAATATTTCCCTGCGAAAGCATTCCTGCCGTGACCCCTTCCTGCTGCATATGGAAATGATTATTTGTATATTGTAAGTTAGCGGAGGGCTTTCGCGGACAATGTTGTCGGGCCCCGATGGGGAAGAGCCGCTCCCCTCCCCCTGTTTTGTTGCGCTTTGTGAAAAAACAGGTTGTAAATGAAGACGGGGAGTTGGAGACAAATGCGTTTGGGTGGAGCCAAAGTCCCGAATCCAAACATACAAGACCTCACAGAGCTGCCGGCCGGCGTAGGGCCAAAAATAAAGCAGACATCCATGCTGGAGAAGGCAGAGAAACTCTGATAATGAGAGGTTTCCAACAATTAAAATTGTCCCGTTTTGCTGTCTGCTTATTTCCAAGTTTAAAACAAAGAGAAAACTCAAATTAAAACATTATTGGGGTAATTTAAACTAACACCAGTGACATTAGTTTGGGGTGGGACTATCTGACTGGACTAAACACTTGGCGGGAAACCTGCGAGGAAACAGTCATGTCTTGTGATGCTAATGATCTGGAAATGGTGAATTTAGTTTGAAAGACTTCACTGAAATAACCAAAACATTGAACAGAACATTTCTTTTTGATTTAAACATTAGTCGTTACTTAAAGATATCATTGAAGTTACGCGTTAAAGACAAAGTTTTACATTTATTTTTAATAAAATATCACACATACCTGCTTAAAATGAAAGCAAAAAATGCGATACAGGAAACCTGTTTGGAAACAGTTACATTATGTTACGGTCCGTTGTGTAGTGCGAAGGAGAAAAACAAGGTGAGGATCCAAACGCATGCATTTAACATACATTTTGTTTTGAAAAACTATAACAAAACTAAACTAAAACAAATCAGGAAACACACGAGCATCAAGGGAGCAACAAACAACAGACAACGAGAGGGAAACAAACTGGTATAGATAGTGCAAGGAAACAATCAGGCTAAACAGAATAATGAGACGAGGGGTGAAGACAATAAATAACCATTGCAACACACTGGGTAACTAAGGAGACAGGGCGTGACAACACAGAACTTAACAGAAATACACAAACATGGTGTGAACAGCACATTACATGAGGATGTAAAAATGTGGAGATTTTTGACCAAACTGTAAATGGAAACTTTACAGTTTGTTGACGTTTATTTTAAAGGGGAAGTTTGTTCATTATTTTGGATAATGTCAAAACATCTGTCATATCCCAGCTAAGATTAAACTAAAGTACAACATTTAAATAATTTAATATTAGTTAATCTGATTGGAATAAACACCAGCAGCTGGCGGGAAACCTGTTTGAAACTGTTAGATTGTGATGCTAATGTTCTGGAAATGGTAGATTAGCTTTAAAGGTTTCAATGAAGTAACATGTTAAACATCGATGATTTATGAAACTACTATATATTTTGAAAGCTACAAATGCCTGTGCGTCAACATAGCGGCACTCAAAACAGGACTATCGTCATACAACCAAATCATAAGTCCAAGGCACTCGAAAAGTATGTGAAAAAATTAAAAAGGCGTTATTAACATGGCTATTGTTTTAAAAGCAGCACTATTGTACACTGCACCGACGCATTTCGGCAAAACTTTGCTGGCTACGTGAAACTATATTAGTGGACGTTGGTTGAGCCAGTTTTGTAAGACATCAGTAGGCCCACACGGAATCTGCGCAGATTTTTAGCCCATTATTGATTCTGTTTATTGTGTAAATGTTTGTAAATTTATATTAATTGAGTTTTAAAATTAATTTCAGTAATATTATTGAGGGCGGCACGGTGGCGCAGTGGGTAGCACAATCGCCTCACAGCAAGAAGGTCGCTGGTTCGAGCCCCGGCTGGGTCAGTTGGCATTTCTGTGTGGAGTTTGCATGTTCTCCCCGTGTTGGCGTGGGTTTCCTCCGGGTGCTCCGGTTTCCCCCACAAGTCTAAAGACATGCGGTATAGGTGAATTGGGTAAGCTAAATTGTCCGTAGTGTGTGTGTGAATGAGTGTGTATGGATGTTTCCCAGTGATGGGTTGCAGCTGGAAGGGCATCCGCTGTGTAAAACACATGCTGGATAAGTTGGCGGTTCATTCCGCTGTGGCGACCAAAGATAGATAAAGGGACTAAGCCGAAAAGAAAATGAATGAATGAATGAATGATTTTAGGCCAAATCACCCAGCCCTGGTGTATAAAATGACAGCAAATTATATTCCATAAAATAATGCCTCATTTGCATATTTAAACATAACATTTCGTAAAACTTCCGTAACGCTTATATATTTTTTACACTTTCTTAGGGTTTATAACCTGCAGTGTCTTTTCGCAAAGGGATATTTCATCTCTCCAAAAAATCTTTATAAGTTTCTTTCTTCTGTTGAACACTGAAGAAGATATTTCGAAGAAAGCTGAAACCCTGTAACCATTGTTTTCCTACTATGGAGGTCGATGGTTACAGGGTTTCAGCTTTCTTTGAAAGATCTTCTTCAGTGTTCGACAGAAGAAAGAAACTCTGATTGGTTAATAACCACTTGAGCATGCGTAAATAGCGAGTACACTTTCAATTTTGGGTGAACTACCCCTTTAAACACTCCTGTCGTGTGCCGAACACTAGAGCTCTCCATGCCTTATTTGCACATAATGGCAAAATTTGAGACTGTACGCCTCTCCAGTGGCCTGTCTTATAATCAGCACGAGATTATACGCGAATACAAACATGCTTTTAATCCACTTATGTGTTGTGGATGAAGTTTGACGGCAGATTAGCGACGTGATCTCACCGGCGCATGCGTTGCTCTCATAAGACTCCATTTCTTAAAGTAAACTTAATTAAATATAGTTGGTTTGACGTGCCATGAATGATCGTCCCGGCGAACAAAAGCTGTTACACAAGCCGGCGAATTATCGCTGTCAAACTTTGGCGTAATCTGACCTGATCCTCTTAGAAATATTCAAATGAGTTCATTTGCATATCAATGCGGAGGGGGCGCCATGGCAACCTTGTGTGTATATTCTTCTTCAGGGGGAGCCTCTTTAACATACGGCTTTAGAAAATGTTCCGTCATGTTTACAAACAACAAAACCAACAACTCCCGAAAGAAAGAGCCCGAGTGTTTTAAAGCATCACGGTGGATGGAGAAAAATGTGGATGAGTGGAAAAAAAGGAGGGAGGTAAACCGGAGGAGGGAGAGAGGAAAAAACCGAGTTTAACTTCCTCTGCGAGTTCAGTCGGTTTGATTTTATCCTTCAAAGGCCGTCGTCTTTTTTCTTTCCCTGATCATTTCGGAGTGTTTTGGAATTCATTTCAGGCGTTTCTGAAGCATGAGGTAAGACGAGGACGCTTAAAATCAGGCTGAGAGAGAGACAATCTCCCTCTGCTGGAGAAATGGAGACTCTGCAGCGTCCCGATTTTGGTGTCTGCATCGGATGAAACTGATAGATGTGATTTTATACGCCCACACACACACACACACACACACACACACACACACACACACACACACACGTTTGTTTTTGTGAAAAGTGGGTACATTACATAGTATAAAATGAATGGAAACCTGTCCAAAACCTATGTTGTATTGGCCTAACCCCACCCTACCCCTAAACCCAACCATCACAGGAGACTGTGTACAGCTTTACTCTCTGAATAAACCCATTCTGTGTGATTTATAAGCATTTGGAGGAATGAGGACGTCAGCAATGTCCTCATATTTCACCTCCTTTTTGTAATACCCGTGTCATACCTATATCATTATACAGATTTGTGTCCTGACATGTCAAAAAAACCCGTACACACACGCGCACACACACTTGCAAGACAAACATATTCGTTCAATATAACAGATGTATTTACGTAAAAACTTAAAAAATAAGTTGTTATTATTAGCCCCACGCTGAATCTGTGCTTGCAGATTTCCATTGATATTTTTTTTTGCCCATTGAGTCTATTTATTTACTTATGTAAATGCGGTGAATATATATTTATTCTATTCTTATATTAATTTCTGTAGTATTTTAGATCAATATGCAAATGTTTATATGTTTATCTTTAAGTAGATATATCTTAAATATATCATGAGACTTGATTTGTTTATCAAACAAGTGGCACTAACTAAATTTGCATTGTAAACTAAAATTATTGTTATTAATTTCATGTTTTAAGTTTTTAGTTCTCATCATTCCACATATATCCACAGATTTGTTTATTTTTTGACAAATACACACGTTCTGTCTGGCCCTGGTTATTATGGAAAAAAATTATATTTATCTATTTTAACTGCTTCGTTATAATGGTAGCGAATAAGTTATTCTTCAAACTAATATTTATAGAATTTAAATGCTTATTTTTAGTACGTTTGGATTACATTTTTAGTGTGTGTTTTCTGTAAATCATGGTAAAATACTGTCAGAAATGCTGTACGTCAGCCTGTTTGCATCTACCACCATAAAATGGAGACGTTTAATTGATATTTGTAAAACATTGTCTAAATATGGGGGAGATAATATTCCATTGTCGTTCAGTGTGTAACATATATTGATGTAAAACGAAACGGATGAAAAAACAAAAAAAAAAGAAGTGATCACTCTTAAATGTAATACTTTAAATGCATAAAAACTGCTCGCTTATAAATAGGTAAAACCTTGTTTGATGGGTAGTAAATCTGCTGCTGTTTCACTGAATGGCATTTTAATTTTTTGTTATTTATTCATTCATTTTCATTTAAGCTTTATTAATCTGGGGTCGCCACAGCGGAATGAACCGCCAACTTATCCAGCATATATTTTACGCAGCGGATGCCCTTCCAGCTGCAACCCATCACTGGGAAACATCCACGCACACTCATTCAGACACATACACTACGGACAATTTAGCTTACCCAATTCACCTATAGCGCATGTCTTTGGACTTGTGGGGGAAACCGGAGCACCCGGAGGAAACCCACGCAAACACGGGGAGAACATGCAAACTCCACACAGAAACACCAACTGACCCAGCCGAGGCTCGAACCAGCGACCTTCTTGCTGTGAGGCGATCGTGCTACACACTGCGCCACTGTGAGGCCCTTTTAGTATAATATAACCTATAATTCATTCATTCATTTTTATTTCGGCTTAGTCCCTTTATTAATCT
>CAIGQW010054506.1:2133277-2171615 GCA_903798125.1 Danio choprae
ATACAGTGCCTATAGAAAAGCATCATACCCTGTGAAAATCTATACCTTTAACTACATTACACCCTGCTTTCTAAAGACCTTCTGGATAAAGTTGTAGAAAGACACAGGTTAGGAGAAGGCTACCAAAACATTACAAAGGCTGGAAAAGTTAGTTGGAGTGTGATTTGATTTCAGGCTGTATGACAAATAAAGTCATTATTTCAAAGGGGTATGATGATTTTATATAACCACTGTGTGTGTATATATATATATATATATATATATTTATATATAGATAGATAGATAGATAGATAGATAGATAGATAGATAGATAGATAGATAGATACATAGATAGATATTTAATGCTAAAAATTTTATGTACAATAATCAAAATCTTTTGCTCAGAAACAATAACAAACAAAAATAACAATTAAAAAATGCTTGAAAACCCCTTTTGCATGTTATGCAAACATTAAAACATCTCCATATAAGAGTATTTGAATAAATTGATAGTGATAGTGAAATATTTTACTTGAGTGGGTAATTTGTACAAATCTACATGATCTCATATGTATACTTTAGCACAATTTGGCCACGCCCCTCCCCTATGATGAATGTTTTTTAGGGGCGGAGTTAATAGCACAATATATGCAACACAGTTGTACAATTTGTACAAAATATATGTAATAAATAAGAAAATCAGTGCTTCGGTTCAACGAATCCAGTCAGTCCAGATATGCCAGTCCATTTACTGGCATATCCACAGCAGTGCAAGCCAGCTTGGCAGCCATTAAAAAAATGCATCTGAAAATGCAAGACGTAGTGATTTGAATTGGTTCCGCCATGTTGCCATTGTCATGCCAACTTTATACATTGAAGCTTGTAAGCAACTCTTTCCCCGCCTCCGAGTTCTTCAGATTGGTCCACTGCTGTGTAACTGACAGTAATGAGCGCCACTCATGTGTGAGGTGCTACAAAAGACGCAAATAGTCACTCGTGCCTGTTCAGAATAAACAGAAAAAGCAAGCACTGAGGATTTGCAGTTGTTGTACTGAACCCGTATCGAACTGTGACCCCAAAACCGAGGTATGTAGCGAACCGTGACTTCAGTGCACCGTTACACCCCTAATACACATTTAAATAATGGATCAAAAGTACTAACTGATAAACCTAGTTAGAAAGATAGTGAATCTACAACTGCTGCAATAAATGACATTTCAGTGGGTGTCAACAAATCAAACAAAGAAAACATAAGAAAAGTTAAAGCTACGCATCACTTTGATTCTTCTAAAGCACGAACCCACCGCCCCCCTCTCTCATCTCTCCCATGCAAACATTAAAACATCTCCTTCTCCAAACAAGAACATCCCTAAAACATCAGAAAGCCCACGCGTTTGCATCCAGCGCCACAAACACCGAGATGTTTGTGAAAATAATCGCACTTCCCCATCTACTTCATTTCCATACTGGGAAAACTGTTATGTATTAATATAGCTGGTGGCCTAATTGGGTTTCTGGGAGAGAAGCGCGTATTAATTAATTTGTGGCTAATAGGCACAAACACGGAAAAAACAAACTTCTTTACTTTTTCCACTGCGATTGAGCGGCGCATTTCTGAGCAAACCAATGTAAATTATGCAGATTGTGTTGATTATGCGACGACTTCAGAAAAAGACTGACTTTCCTGGCACCGAACCAATTGAACATTTCCATAATTAAATCCTGTGTTTTTTTATTCCCCTCTCCCTCTCTCGAATTACACTCCTGTCATGTGTTTATTTTGCTCCAATGTTTGGATATTTTGAGAACAAATCCGCCATCGTTCGCCTACAGAAATGCTATATGCGCAATATAGGTTGCTTACTAAGACATTTCCCTTCGGTGCGTGCTGTTTCATTGGTTTGACAGGCCTCGGGACGATCGGCGCACAAAAATAGCACGAAAATGCCCAATCAGCAAAACCCCAATTAGCAAAAATGGCGATTCAAAGTCACCTTGGCGTTTTCAGCACGGCATTTTGTTTATTGGAGGAAGATTTAAACCCAAGTAAAGTGTGTCAGACCTAAAAGTCGCAATCAGGGGCGTTTCCTACTTATTTGGCTGCAAAAACACACCATGCATTTTACAGATGAGCCAATTAAATATTAATAGGAGCTAATGACAGTCTGTCGATGTGCACGCTTCTTTTTCTCCTTTCTCTAAAGGCCGTAAATCTGAGGCTCTTCACGTGCGATGATTCTCCAAAGTTAAACAGCCATAAAAGCTGGAGGAACTCTGACCTTCAGCTTCTAACTAAGCATGGAAAGCCAATGGTGTGGAGCGCGTTATGATAAACTGAGAGCCCCGCTGGTTGCTAAAAAATAACTGTATGTCTTCGCTGACATGTATAGGGCCGGCAATTCAAAGCGATCCCAATTTATTTAGCACTAAAATCTTTTATTGTGGGCCGTAAAGCATATGGCGGAGGGTGAGGGAAGGACGACGGCTGCATTGTTTCGCTGTCAGTCTGGATGAGGGTTAAACTGCAGTTTTTCTGGAGATCTGCATGCGAGTGTTTTCAACGGGAGGATTATAGGGAATAGACAGTTGAGGGCAAAATTATATTTATTTATTTATTTTTTATATATATTTCTCAAGTGATATTTAATGGATTAAGGACTTTTTCGCAGTATTTCCTATAATATTTTTTCTACTGGAGAAACAGCTTTTTATTTTAAACATTTTAAGGTCATTATTATTAGCCCCCTTAAGAAATAATTGCCTGACATACACTGTAAAAAACAGCCCCAACACAAACCGATTGAGTTAACTTAATCGCTTTTACAAATTTAGGTGAATTGAACATAAAACGTTTACAATAAAGTCAAAATTATTCGCCCTTGTGAATTTGTTTTATTTTTTATTGTCAAATATTTCCCAAATGATGTTTAACAGAGCAAAGAAATTTTCACAGTATTTCCGATAATATTTTATCTTCTGGAAAAAGTCTTATTTGTTTTATTTCGGCTAGAATAAAAGCCGAAACACATTTAAAACACATTTTAAGGTCAATATTATTAGCCCCATTAAGCAACCCAGCAGGCACACACCGTCTAAAGCTGTTAATATTTAGATTTAGGTTGTGATGTCGGGTGATCAAAATTTAGTGTACGGTATTTTGATGTCCAATAACGACGTCAAATGACATTGATATTTGGTTGTTTTTAGGTTGCATTGGACAGTAACCAAAGTCCAACATTGACCCAACATCTTAAGCCAACGTCATATTGACGTCAAATACAGATATTTATTTGTCAGATATGGCAACCAAAATCCAACGTCTGATAGACATCATGGTGGTAACGACGACACAACTTCAAGATATAACATCATTAGACGTTGATATTTGGTTGTTTTTAGGTTGCGTTGGACAGTGACCAAAGTCCAACATTGACCCAACATCTTAAGCCAACATAATATTGACGTCAAATACTGACATTTATTCATCAGGTATGGCAACCAAAATCCAACGTCTGAAAGACATCATGGTGGTAACGTCCACACAACGTCAAGCTGTAACATCATTAGACGTTGATATTTGGTTGTTTTTAGGTTGAGTTGGACAGTGATCAAAATGCAACATCTGTCCGACGTTGGACACTGACGTCAGTCTGACGTCAACTCGATTTTAATGTCCCACGACGTTGGGGTACAACGTCATGTTAACATCCTGTGCCTGCTGGGAATATTTTTTTTCTGATTGTCTACAGAGCAAACCATTGTTATACAAAGATTTGCCTAATTACCCTAACATGCCTATTCAACCTAGTTAAGCCTTTAAATGTCACTTTAAGCTGATTACTAGTATCTTACAAAATATCTAGTCAAATATTATGTGCTGTCATCATGACAAAGATAAAATAAATCAGTTATTACAAATGAGTCATTAAAACTATTATCTTTAGAAATGTGTCATTAAACAGAAATTGGGGCAAAATATACTCAGGGGGGCTAATAATTCTGACTTCAACTGTAAGGTGTCCCCCCAAAAATGTAAGCATTGTGTTGTTTCAACTCATTTTAAATAAGTAGTTTGAACAAGCAGCAAAAGTCATTTTTGAGTGTATATCGTGATAAATCTCAACAAGAAAATCTGTCAAATGCCTGCATCTCCGCGATTAATGAATGAACCCGGTTTAGAAAATACATTCAGGTCATGCAAAGTGAATAACAGCACTGTCAATAAATAACGCAGGAATTAATTATTAAAATTGCCTGCACTGAAAAAAAAAAGATTCATTAGATTTACTCATTTGTTTAAGGTAAGTGCAGTTGCAAACAATTTATTTGGGCTGAATTTAAACAAACAAATTAAGTTGAACGTTACTAAATTTAATTCGTTTGTTTAAATTCAGCCCATATACATTGTATACAACCACTTACCTTAAAAACAATTAGTAAATCTAATGAATCTTTTTGTTCAGTGTACATTTGTGTGCTTTCTCAAGCAATCTTACATGTCTGATTTCCACAAAGTACAGCGTAACGGACTGCAGTGTCAGCCGAAGGGTCGTTTCGCTTTCTTCAAACGCCGGATTGTTATAAATGCTGTTTATGATCTTGCCATGACAGCTGTGAAGGGCAGCGGTGGCACTTATTTCCTCTCGCTCCGCGTGCATTATGGGATTGTTAATGACCCTGTGTTTTAATGGAGAGGATTGAGACTCTGTGTGATCAGTGTGATTGACTGTTTAGTGGATTGTGTTTACATTTGCAGTCACGAAATAACACGCATGGATGCAGCTGCAATATAACGCCGATTAGAAAAAAGCGATTTACTTCGCTGCTTGCGATCCCATTTTTATGCGCAAACTTGTTTAGAAGTTATTTTTGGGAACATTTTTGCTTAACAATACGATTTACGATATGATAAAAAGGAAAAAATCATGATTAGCAATGAACATGAATTTTTACAGCATTTCTCAATAAATGTGTATTTCAAAATATGAATTATTCAAAAATAAATTTATCATTTAACGTTCAAAACTGTTTTTCATTTTTATTAGGTATATTATATTATATTACATTATACACTGTTTGGCCTTTATATTACATAAAATATATAATAATACAATATACATGCTGTGACTTGCATATGTACATGCTGTGAATAATTAATTGTGTATATTTTTCAACAATTTTTACTAAAATATACAGTGTTTTAGGGCAGAGCGGTGGCGCAGTGTTTGCATGTTCTCCCCGTGTTGGCGTGAGTTTCCTCCGAGTGCTCCGGTTTCCCCCACAAGTCCAAAAACATGCGGTACAGGTAAATTGGATAAGCTAAATTGTCCGTAGTGCATGTGTGTGAATGGAAGTGTATGGGTGTTTCCCAGTGATGGGTTGCAGCTGGAAGGGCATCTGCTGCGTAAAACATATGTTGGATAAGTTGGCGGTTCATTTCGCTGTGGCGACCCCAGATTAATAAAGGGACTAAGCCGAAAAGAAAATGAACGAATGAATACTGTGTTTTATTTTTAAATCGGCCCAATACTCTATATATGCAATTATTATTTAGCGTATATTTATTTATAACTGATTTATTTATTTTAACCGATTATACAATGTAAAATATAACATTCTTAACGTGCATAATGTTATTTAACATTATTGTTTATTTATGTTTTATTCTGGTTATTTATGATGCAAGCATACAATCTTTTTATGCAATTTTACTTCATACAGAACATTGTGTATTATTGAATTGAAAATTGATTTAAATATCCACATTCTGTCATATTTGTAATATAAACCATGAAAATTACTACACGGCGGTCTTGAATACTTGATTCTGATTGGTCAGTCGTGACATTCTAAAGTATGTTATTCCCAGATAACAACCTCTAAATAACACAAGCTCATCCGGGATCTTTGAATCCCCTTAACCATCAACGAATACATTCAAATCTATATACTTAGTATATGCTCCGTTCAACCAGTTTCCTTTCTGTCAGCTTTGTGTTTTTGACTGTTTGGCACCATCTTGTGACTAAATAATGCGCAGGTTAGTGTATACTTAATCAGCTCTTTTCATCTCTGTCAGCTTTGCGTTTAATTAAAGAATTAATAAACTATTATGATTTAGAACAATGTTTTGTGCTCATTTTTATGTTTTGAGGCATGTAGCCATGTAATAAATGGCATAAAGTACATATTTTTACAGAATAAAGCCTTTAGTCTTATACAACAGTGCTCCACTTTTGATGTTCAATATTGCAATTTATTACACGGCTGTCTTGAATACTTGATTCTGATTGGTCAGTCGTGACAATCTAAGGTATGTTATTTCCAGATAACAACCGCTAAATAACACAAGCTCATCTGGAAACTTCTAATCACCTTGACCGTCAGTGAGTACGTTCAAATTCACATACTTACATCCAGATTCATATCTATCTATCTGCTTGTCTGTCACACCATGGTTTGGTGCAGTCTTGTCAATGAATAATATGTAGGTTAGTATATGCTCCGTTCAACCAGTTTCCTTTCTGTCAGCTTTGTGTTTTTGACTGTTTGGCGCCATCTTGTGAGTGAATAATCTGCAGGTTAGTGTATCCTCAATCAGCTCTTTTCATCTCTGTTAGCTTTGCGTTTAATTAAAGAATTAATAAACTATTATGATTTAGAACAATGTTTTGTGTCTAATTTGTATGTTTTGTGGCAAATAGCCGTGTAATAAGCGGCATAATGTAGATCCAGGAGGTTGTTTTCGCCGAATAAAGCCTTCAGCCTTATACAACAGTGCTCAGCTTCGGGCTGTTGGGCTTTATTCTGCAATAACAACCTCCTGGATGTACTTTACTGGATATATTTTTGTACTTTTTAAGCTTTCAGAAGAGATGCTCAGCATATTCCTACATTTATCTAAGCTTTTCCAACAACACATACAGCATATAGCATGATTTTTTTTACCTCACCGGAGAGAGAATATCTTCCAGGTATGTCGTTAATCATAATTAAGCGAAGTGTGACAGCAGCTTAGAGGCCTTTTACTGAAGCTCCCCCTCCGTCCTCAAGGAATACAGTCTCATATCTCTATTCATGCAGATCAGATGAAGAAAAGAAAAAAAACACATGAGCTGCATAATACGAGGAGTTTCTGCACTATTATGCCATTTGGTCCTGCATTACGGTAGATTGTCAAGGGTTTTGACCTCTTGTATTGAAGAGCCCAAAGGCTTCTGGGATGCAGGTCCTCTACGTTATCTATGACTGTTCTTTATACAGGGCTAAATACCATTTAATTTAGCCGTGCTCCCATATTCATCTTCATCTGGTGATTTATGGACTTTGCATGACTCTGTTTTATTAATAAAGGTTCCCTTTAGGCGCATGAGATAATATTTAGAAAACTATGCAAAACGAAGTTGCTCAAGAGTACACTACCTGACAAAAGTCTTGTCGCCTATCCAAGATTTAGGAACAACAAATACTAACTAGACTTCTAGTTGATCATTTGGTATCAGAAGCGGCTTATATGAAAGGCAAAGGCCTCTAGATTACGCTTATTTTACCTAAATAAATATGATCATGCCTTGATTTTTCATTAATTAGGACAGTAAGGTCTGACTTTGCTTAGACAAAAGTCACTTAACAGAAATAATGTACAGTATAGAATATAAAGTCATGCTGCAGTGGAAAAATAATGAATATTGTGTATGACTCCCATGAGCTTGGAGGACTGCATCCATACATCTCTGCAATGACTCAAATCACTTATTAATAACCCCAAACCATGATTTTTCCTTCACCAAACTTGACTGATTTCTCTGTGAATCCTGGGTCCATGCCATCCCACCTTAGAGGATAGTGAGAATGATGGAGAGGGTTGGGGCGAATGTCTTTAACACAGAGATCGTCATTTCTAATTTGACGTAACATTTTTTGTTAGTACGAGGTCCCTTTCATCGCAATTTGTTCGTTTTTTTGCTGAGCTACAAAAAAGCAAACTGAGATGAAATAATTCAATCTTGTAAATAATAATCACATGATTTTGTTTTAGGAGGCTAATTTTTACAGTGGAATGGCAATCTGCTTTTCTGTCAGAACTGGAGCGTAATGGGATAACAAACACAGTAAACCAGCAGACTGACTACATTATAAAAAATCTGAAATCTTATTTTGGTCATTCTAAAATCCCTCAAAACCAAAGTCCATCATCAAAGGGGTTCAGTATTACATAAGAAAAATGCCCACAGTGGCTTCTTCTACCACAGCAAATTCCATGTTTATTTTGTAGATTTGGCGTCAGTTTATCAGGAAATGTCGATTTTGTTCGCGTTGACTGCTTGTATGGAAACGGTGATTTATTTGCAAATGTTTATGTGATATTCCAGTTTTGCCCTTAAATCTAATTCGCATTTTTGAATGGAAATATAGTGATTGACTACTTGAAAAGTCCAAGCTGGAAGACGAGCTAAGACCAGCATTGTGATGATTTTTATCTATTTTTTTTTACATCAGAGTAAGTCTTGGGATCTCAAATTATTTATATTTATGTGCGTTTCATTCAGTATGTAAGGTTTCACAAGAGTCATATTTACAAGAGGACCGGGGGATTTGTTTATGCGGGGGTATGTTTAACCTGTATTCCAGGCTGAGGAGGAAGATGAATTAGTTAGTGTACCGTTACCCCATCATGTGGCCTCTCTGGGGAGTTTCCCCCTGCGTCTCATCTTCCTACCACTGATAGACACGGTAAACAACACATGGATAAACAATCCCAATGATGTGTCTTTAAAACCTATTAATCTTCTTTTGTCATAGCTCCCTCTCGCTTCCCATACATGATCAATGCTGTGTGGTTTGTTTAAATGCTGTCGCTGTAGAGAAATGGACATGAAAACGTCATTTTTAAGGCCTGGACTGTTTAAATATATGAAAGTATTAATTAAATGCACTCAATCACTATAATGAGGCAGTCAAGACAATATTTAGGTTTCTATTTAGCATGAAATTAGTGTTACCTAGCAAAGCTAGCATTTAATGCTCATTGTTCCTGTGCATTTGCATGACACACATTTTTAACATTTTTATATAACTATATTACATCAGAGCAACACGGCGGCTCAGTGGTTACCACTGTCGCCTCACAGCAAGATGGTTGCTAGTTCAAGTCCCAGCTGGGCCAGTTGGCGTTTCTGTGAGGAGTTTGCATGTTCTCCCCGTGTTTGCGTGGGTTTCCTCTGGGTGCTCCGGTTTCCCCCACAGTCCAAACACATGCGCTATAGGTGAATTGAATAAACTAAATTGGCTGTAGTATATAAGTGTGTGTGTATGGATGTTTCCCAGTGCTGGATTGCAGCTGGAAGGGCATCCACTGTGTAAAACATATGCTGGATAAGTTGGTGGTTCATTCCGCTGTGGTGACCCCTAATGAATAAAGGAACTAAGCTGAAGGAAAATGAATTAAATGAATGAATATATTACATCATATAACATCATATATTAGCCAAGACTGTCACAACAAAACGGCTGTTAGTAAAATCCAAGTTGAGATATGGGCACAACTGCAAGAAATGACAGAGCTAGCAATGCTAACACATTAGCAGAATTGGAATGACATGCAAAAACAAACACAATTTTGATTGCTTACATGTCAGTCACCTGGACACTTGTAATACTTTTACAAATTAATACTATAATGAAACGTCGCTAGAGTGAAACGTCAACTGAGTGGTGTTAAAAATGTGAAATAGATGCACTGTGTTAAAAGTGTGAAATGTTGGAGAGTTTCACTAGAATATAAGGGAAAAAAGCCGTTTGTGTTACACTGACACTTTGAAGTTGAGGTGCAGTTTTGAGTTTCGCGAAAATGCGACTACAAGTTCTTCCTGTTTTTTTTTTACTACAGTATGTTCTTCTCTTTCTCTCTAAGTGGGCTGTTCTGTTCAAACTGCCCAGGACTTTATTATCACGGTCAGAAGTCTGTCGATTGAAGACCAAGAGAGAATCATTTGTAGTATCTTCAATTTTAGTCTCAACTTGACCCAGAAAACAGATCCTGAAGAGCGAACAGGCGGCGTTGACTTGCCATCGCAGATACATAAAAGTCATGAGTCATCTCAAGAAGACTCTGCACACGCTCTATAAAAGGTACAAACTGCCACGGTTACTTTTTCAAAATGTACACTTATGTATTATTATGGACACTTTGGGCACAAACCTTAAAAAAAAAAAGTTACCGCCTCAGAGGCAGCTTTATACCTTCATTTCTGATAGTGTGCCTATGCTAGCTTGAAACCTGGGCAGATTGATAGCATGCTAAAGGTTACATCAAGGTCAACATAAAAGTGAAGGTGTCCCCAATGTATATCTTTCTGCAGCCAAATGAGTGTTCTTCATCCTTGGAAAAGGGGGATTTGTTAATTGCCCTGTGATGCCATGGTGCCGTGAAGCTCTATGACAAAGTGAGCATACCATCTGTAGCAGCTGCTCACTGCAGGCATACGCCCTGGGAGCTGCAGGCTGCACTGACAAGCCCTGGGAACTTTGAAATGTGCGGGGTGCAGCAGGTCCAGTGGTCCCACAGGTTAAATTATTCAGCCTTTAAACTTGGAGCAGTCTGCACAAAAAGCCTTGCAGAGTCTCAGTCAAGACACTTGAAAGAGCTACATGTGTTCCAATTAGATCTTTGCCAACAAACAAAGCAGATGACTCCTTGCATTTGTTGCTCTGACTTGTCAGACTCGTAGGTGTCTGACTAGTGTACTGTGTACAGATTTACCTAGTGGTGATTGCAAAGACTAATTCACTACATTAATCCATACTAAAAAATATGTGGCCTGACTTCTGCTATCTCCAAATCTTTTTGTAGGGTTCAAACTAGGGTCAAAAGTATCGGGTTTGGTATCAGTCAGTACTGAAATTTTAAATACCTCCATTTCCCGCTAACATTTGAGCACGTACTTAAACACAGCTGATCAACAGAAACGACTGTGACTGGTTGTGATTGGTCATCAGTTCGTCATTCTTTACTGCTGTTTACAAAGTGCAAACACAGATACACGGACACTGGACCATTTCAAAGCCGCGTAGATTAGTCGATCCATCAGCAAATCGCTCGTATGTCAGCTCATAGACAGACCAGCTGATATACGTAGCTTTGAAATGCTCCAGTGTCTATGTATCTGTGAATCGATGACCTTCACAGCCAATCACAGTCATTTCTGTTAAGCACGTGAACACAATAGCAAATCAGCGGCGTTTAAGAACGTGCTCAACAGCGCTCAAATGTTAGTGGGAAATGGACGTTTTTACTCGATACTTTTGACAACCCTAGTTCAATCAAATGGAGTTAGGGATCCTGGATGACCTATTTTCACTTGGGGCAAAAGGGAACTGCTTGTTGACAGCCTATAGCAACACTATAACAATCATTTAACAACCCCTTGCCGATCATAGACTAGACACTCAAAACTACCACCATTTCCCTAGCAGCACCTTAGCAATTCCCTAAAAAACCACCCCAAACGCTTCCTAGCAATGATATAGTTTAAAGGAGGCCAGCTAGTAAGAGCTATGTGGGTAAACCACACATCCCTGATCTCAAAAAAACATTCCTACTGGAGCCGGGTTGAATCTCACTCTGAGAATGCCAGTGTACAACTAGAAGGGTTACACTTGCAAACACTCAGCAATGTCTTAGTAACCGCCAATAACAGATAAACTCTTAGCAATTCATTGCATCCACCAACACCTTCGCAACTTCCTAGCAATTCATTATCAAACACAAGAAAACTCTTAGAAATGCCCAGACAATGTACTACAAACTACCAGGAACACACTGGCAACCACCTAGCAATGCCATTGCAACCACCAACTTCCCAGCAACTACATACCAATGCATTAGTAACAACCATGAACACAAAAAACTATAATAGCAACCACCCAAAACACATTAGCATGCTCACTGCAATGTCCTAGCATCTGTCAATTCTCAAGTACTCAACGGCCACTGTCCTGCAGATTTTAGCTACAAATCAAATTAAACACACTTGAACCGGGTCTCCAATCTTACCAGAAACTTTGAGGTACTGTAAGGTACTTGAGCTAAAATCTCCAGGATAATAGTAGTCCAGTTCATTTAGAATTGCTCTAGCAAAGTTCTAGCAATTTTCTAGCAACCATCCAAATCACAGTAGCAAATTTCAATGCCCTAGCAACCAACAACATACTAGATTGGCTCTGATACTGCCCTTTTAACCACAACCACGTAAACAACCCCCTACCACCTTCCCAATACATACTAGACACCACATTAAAAAAAAAATAAATAAATAATAACCAACACCATAGAAAACACATAGCAATGGCCTTGTAACAACCCAGAACTCATTTGAATCTTTATAACTTTATAACACCTCTTTAGCATGAACCCTAGTTTTGACATTGTGCACTCAAAGTTCCTTTACACAATGACAAGGGAGGAACTGAAGGAACATTTTCACAGTTCCAAGAACTATTGGAAGAACAACTAGCTTTTTTGGTGTGTTCACACTGTAGGTACTCGAGACATTTTACGTTATAGGAACTCTTTTTAGGGGGATTAAATCAACTCCTTCTTCAGGTTGGGAATCTTACCCTTTGTCACTGCTAGCTCCCTTTGTGCTTGGTATGTTGACTGGGTGAATATGTGCCATACAAAACACTGGCGCTGATTTTTAAAATGTTACAAGACATAGACGTACAAAAATATACATCTGTCATATGTTCTTTTGTCAGCCAAGTTGTCATAGGTGATTTCCCCTCATTTTTGCTTTTTCAGTTGTATAGCTTATATGTTTATATTTTATCTTCAAAATATATTTCATTGTTGGCCCATTAACATCACTTCAGAGTTCCTAGTAATGGTGTGAATGCAACCAGAAAAATGGTTTAAGGGAAATATATAGTGGCTAGTTCCTATTACTAAGTTCCTATAACTACCTGATACAAAAGCCCCTATAACATCTAGATCAGGGGTGACCAAAGTTTTTCTTATAAAGGGCCAAAAACCAAACTTGATTGAGGGCTGTGCGCCGAAGTTAAATATACCAAACCGTATAACATTGCTAATTTCCTAATTTATTTGCTAATATTTAAAAATAACTAGAATAAGTTGCTTTAAAACATTTTAATTAATGATGCAGTGTCATTTTTAACGTTTTATAATAAACTTATTATAGTAAAAACATAAACAATCCCATTTATAACACAATGGAGTTCAATGCTGAATACACTAGTCGAGCTGCTACTGCCTTTGCCTTGATTTGCTTGCTGATGTCTTGTGCATTGTCCTCTATCCTCTAAGTCCTCTTATCCTCTAAGTCTGATTAATTTACAACACTTAAATGAGACATTTAATTTGATTTGTTTTAGTTCTTCAATTAAGCAAAGAAACAAAAGGTTATGTTAAATTCGAAATGACAATCTCTGTCAAAGACATTCGCTCCAAACCAACTCCCCATCATTCTCTCAATCTTTTCAGATGGGATGGCGGGCCATAACCGAAGGTTACCGTGGGCCAACTTTGGGCACCTCTGATCTAGATAATAATACTATGCAGAAACCTCTAAATGTTCTTCAACAGACTAACACCTTTCTATTTCTGTCAAATAAACAATCGCAATGACATGCTTCTGTCATTTCTGGATTTTAGAAGTGCAAGATGAAACAAAGTACAGGAGAAAACAGGATCCACAAGGATGTCAAAAAGGATCGGGAAGGAAAGTCCCAAATGGCTGACAGCCGGATTCTGTTTGATTTCATAAATAATTTGAGTCATCGGGGACTCGCATTGTTTTAGGCTTAAACATGTTGTTTACTGACGCCACATGTTTGAGGGACAGACACTGCTGTTGGTACACAATAAGAGCCCTTCAGGATTTGAGAGAATGAGAATCTCACCCTAGGCTCCGATGCTTGGCAAAGATATAAAAGACTTCTGGGAGTGCTGGCTGTTTGTGTCTATGCTGTGATTATATGTGTGTGTGTCTAAAATGGTGTTCGTCCAGAATACCTAGAGGTGGTTTTGGTCCCAGCTGAATGATCAGCATTGCCTGAGAGCGCCATCTTAGATGCATTAATGAGACACGCCTCATGAAACGATGTGGGAAATTAATCAATTCTTCAAATATGTCTCTGTCCCTGCTCAACCTCTACACTGCTGTCTGGGATATTCAATTAATTAAGCGGTTGGTTAAAAAATAGAAAGAAAGTAAGCCATAACACTCACTAACCACTATATTAGGTGCAACTTTTCAACTTTGTTAATGCAAATATTGAATCAGCTAGTCATATTTTCAATAAGTTCATGCATCAAGGCACGTATATATGGTCAAGACGATCTACCAAAGTTCAATCTGAGGATCAGGAGGTGAAGAAAAGGTGATTTAATGGCCAGTTCGACTGAGTGGTATGGTTTGGTACAGTATGGTATCTATTTATGTACTTTGCCACTTTTTTGGCACCCTTTCCAAAGAGTACCTAGCACAACAGAATGGTACCAAATAGGTTGAGGTAGAATCGTGACTGAATGCTAATGGTTTATAGAGAATCGACAACACAAAAAGCGCTATTTTTAAATATACAGCCAAGACAGGACACTGTAATAAACATAAACAGTCACGTCAAGAAACAAGAACAGAATTGGCTGTACGTCCTCTATTGTTGTTTACAATGGCGTCTAAAAATGTGTGGAAAGCATGAGTGGATCCGCTTTCGCTCTCTTTTTGCGTGGACTTGCAGCCTGTCTATATTTGAAAGAATGAACTTGAGTTTACGATGATAAGCGTGATTACTGAAGTGCTTCTCGATATGTTTAGAAACAGACAAACTTGAGAGTGAACTGCAAAACAACAAATGAGTTCTTTTCTAAACCTAAAACACAAATCAACTGCAAATTTTAATTATTATCATCACCTTTTGGGCTATTATGACTCGAGCAGAACCATAAGTGAGCTTGAATGTTGCATTGTTGTTAGTACCAAAGGGGCTGGTTTATATAATAATATTTAAGAAACGATCATGCAATTATCTATAGGGTTTACAGAACATGGTAAGAATAAGAGAAAAGATCAATCAAGTGGCAGTTATGTAGGTAAAAATGCCTTGCTGGTGCCAGAAGTCAGAGGAGGATGAGCAGACTGGTCCGAACTTGTAGAGAAGTCTCAAAAAAACAAGGTCTGAAGAAGAGCATCTCTGAACACACAACATGCCAAACCATGAAGCAGATGAGCTACAGCAGCAGAAGAAGTAGTCAAGTACACTGGTGGCACTCATATTAGCTAAAAACAGCAGACTGAGGCTACAATTCACCAGTTGGCGTTTCTGTGTGGAACTTGCATGTTCTCCCTGTGCTGGCGTGGGTTTCCTACGGGTGCTCCAGTTTCCCCCATAGTCCAAAGACATGCAACATAGGTGAATTAAATTAACTAAATTGGCTGTAGTGTATGAGTGTGTGTGAATGTGAAAGTGTATTGGTGTTTCCCAGTGCCGGGTTGCAGCTGGAAGGGCATCTGCTGTGTAAAACATATGCTGGAATAATTGCCGGTTCAATCTGCTGTGGCGACTCCTGATAAATAAGATACTAAGCCGAAAGAAAATGAATGAATGAATACCCTAGTGCATAGTATATGAATAGCTAAGCAAGTTTAACATAACATTTTCATAGGCTAAATGATTTGATATGCCACTATATAAAACCCTACATACCATCATACAATTCTCTGTGTGATCGGTTTGCTCTGCCATGTTTGATCAGAATTACATCTCGACATCAAAATCTGAGAGTCAGTGGAGGAAAAAAAAGATGAAAGATTCGTCTGTCTTTGCCAATGGCCAAAATCCCACTCCTGCTCTCTCAGTAGACAAGAGGAACTATAGGAAAACAATAAACGTAATTCTATTTCCACTCGTATCCTTTGAGGCATTTGGCAGAAAAAGAAAAAAGGGGAGATTTCATTTGGAAGTGCTATAGTTTGAGTGAAACATCAGCCTGTCGTCTCGCTGAGTGTCTCATGTGAACCGATGCCGGTTGTGCAGAAAAACAGCACAGGAAGAAGACAGCGCTCTTCTCAAAGCATTTCAGTCAGCCTCATGGGCCAATCGCCAAAAATCAAGACTTGCTTTTTTACATCTTTGGTTTAAGTTGCATTAAGCCAATTTCTGCCACAAAAGATAAATGAAACTTGGGGAAAATCATGATGTGAAACTGATACGGCAACATTATGAGATAAGAAGTGAGAGAAAATTGGTGATATTTACATTTGCTGAAATGTTGAAATGAATAATTTTGAAATACCTTTGCAGAAACTACGGAGAGATGCTAAGGTGAATACAAATACTTATTATGTAGATCGCCACAAACCAATGGTTTCAAGTTTAAGGTGTCTACCAATTTTTGGGGGACTTTTTTTGTAAAAATACTGAATTGCATAAGGCATAGGTCTCAAACTCTATTCCTGGAGGGCCGCAGCTCTGCACAGTTTTGCTCCAACCCTAATCAAACACTGCTGATCCAACTAATCAAGGTGTTCAAGACTTGAGACTTTTAAGCAGGTGTGAGTTGGAGGTGGTTGGAGCTAAACTATGCAGAGCTGCGGCCCTCCAGGAGTTGAGTTTGAGACCATTGGCATAAGGCAACCTGTAAGTCTAACAATAGAAATTGTAATGTCTGTCCTGCTTGGTTTAGTGCAACTCGGGTTTGACCTTGCAACTGATTTTGTTTCAAACTTACATTAGATCCATTAATAGTCTTAAGCTGCGTCCAAAATCGCATACTGCTCCAGTAGGTACTACATTTGAATTTAGTATTAGTATAAGTATATAGTATGAATGTAATTCGGACGCACTACATCCATAATTCATCAATTCGTAAAAAGTACATTGTGGACAAATTTGTTAGCTGAATTGTATGTGTGTATGTGCACCACAGGACTTTTTGTAACCTTTGTGTGCGTCGCAATATGCGCATTTAACATTTCACAACACAGAATAACAACTAAGGCCCAATCCCAATTCTATTTTTGTACCCCTACCCCTTCCCCTTGGCCCTTGAAACAAAGTGTGAAAGGGAAGGACTACAAAAATTACCCCTAAGAAATGGGACAGCACTACTACTTTATATTATTGTCCAATCAAATGAAAGCAGAGGTGGGGTTGACAGCGGTGTTTGCGTTGTCAAGGCAACTACGAAGACTTTTAAAGATGAAGGAGAAAATAGTGGTCACTGCTGCAAGTTATCCAGAGCTGTAACACTTCATAAATTGTGGATATCACGATATTATTAAAAAGCATCAGCGCTGAAAGCAAGTCAGTCTGGCAATATAGATGACAGTAACTATAGAGTAACTGTCACGTCATAAAACTCTTCCCTGTGTCCCATGAAAATAAAAAGCGCAGCGCACTTCTTCCGGCAGCGCGGTCCACCATGCGTTCTCAGAACGGAAAAAGTGCATTCGGTGTGATCGGCCACTTAAACAAAACCTTCCCAGCAGGCACACAACGTCATACGACATTAATATTAGGTTAGATTTAGGTTGTGACATCAGGTGACCAAAATTCAATGTCTAGTCAGCGTCTAAGGACAACGTTACTTTTTGATGTCTAAAAACGACGCCAAATGACATTGATATTTTCTTGATTTTAGGTTGTGTTGGAACGTGACCAAAATCTAACGTCGAACCAGCATCTTAAACCAACATCATATTGACGTCAATTACTGACATTTATTCGTCAGGCATGGCAACCAAAATCCAACGTCTGATAGACATCATGGTGGTAACGTCCACACAACGTCAAGCTGTAAGATCATTAGACGTTGATATTTGGTTGATTTTAGGTTGGACGTTGGACACTGACCTGACGTTGGGTTCTGAGGTCAACCTGATATTCAATTACAAACAAAATGTAACGTCCCCACAACATTGGGGTACAACGTCAATCGGACGTCATGTTGACATCCTGTGCCTTCTGGCTTGAAACGTTTTGGCTGTTAATTTTCATGCCAATGGTGTTTTGATGGCTTAAAAACAAAAACATTTCAAACGGCAAATTTTTGAAAATAACAATTAACATCTGCGGGTAAACGGTGACGTCGCCATCTACTGGCCTGGAATACAGAATACACTTTTTTGTCATTTCTGCAAATGCTTGTAAAAATGCAAATGCTTATATGTATTATATATATATATATATATATGGGCCTCATGGTGGCGCAGTGGGTAGCATGTTCGCCTCACAGCAAGAAGGTCGCTGGTTCGAGCCTCGGCTGGGTCAGTTGGCGTTTCTGTGTGGAGTTTGCATGTTCTCCCCGTGTTGGCGTGGGTTTCCTCCGGGTGCTCCGGTTTCCCCCACAAGTCCAAAGACATGGGCTATAGATGAATTGGGTAAGCTAAATTGTCCGTAGTGTATGTGTGTGAATGAGTGTGTATGGGTGTTTCCCAGTGATGGGTTGCAGCTGGAAGGGCATCCGCTGCGTAAAACATATGCTGGATAAGTTGGCGGTTCATTCCGCTGTGGCGACCCCAGATTAATAAAGGGACTAAGCCGAAGAGAAAATGAATGAATGAATGAATGAATATATATATATATATATATAATTACTTTCAATCTACAAAATTATAAAAGTATAATTTCACTACTTGCAATCTTGATATGATTAATTAGCAGTAGTTACTCCACCACCTTGGCATAACATCACAACCAACACTATTATTCTTATATGAATGTGGTTTGGACAACAGAGGTGCCACCAAGTTCCTTTTAAGAAAAAGTCCTGTCCAGTTAATTTCTCCAACGACTGCCTTGTGAGTTACACCATTGTACAAGAGCCCGGGTTTCACTAGTATGCTGATGTAATGACATTTAAAGGAATTATCGCCCCCTTGAGGTTTGTTACTGCCACAGAGTAGCAAGATCACAAGCTTACAAAGCGTTTGCGTATTGCATAAAGTGTATTTTTGTCTTTAGTTATCTTGTCCTGTTTGCGTGAATCAAGCTGCCCTCCTCATCCTCTCCACAATGCACTTCAGCGAGCCAGCATGGTGCCAATTAGTATGTTTGAGACGAGCACGTGCCCCTCCTTTTGTTTTGTATAAAAGCATATCGATGGTATAAATTACCGCGGACAAAAGATTGCTGAGTGTTTGTATGTAAATGTTTAATTAACCCGTGTCTAGATGATTGTGATGGTATAGAGCACGGGTATTAATCCACTAATAGCACGAGCGACTGCAGAGGGGAGCGAACACAGCATGACATATTAATTGGAAACAGTGGGATGTTTCACTTACATACATTAACATGGCCAGTAATTCACAGCCTAATAGGATGTTTGTGTTTGTGCTTTCTCCAGCTATTCTGAGGATAATAATTCTTCCAGCGGGTTCTGTCAAAACATCAAAGCACCAAGAACAAAATTAAATAATTAGTTAAAACAAATAATGCAATTCATTCATTCATTTTTAGACTAATTTCCGTGTACAAAATAGTCCATTTCCAGAAACTGTTCACATAAATGAGAAAAATCTTATTGAATGTGGAAAATTAAATGTATAATTAACATTAAACGGTGTTGCAAAAATAATTACACACCTAATTAAACAACTACATTGAATATTCCATATGACATCCTTGATTCTTCCAGTTCATTATAAGATTATTTTATGTTGTTTTACCATTAATTACTCTTTTTTTTTTTGCTCCGTGATCTTAAATAATTCTGTTAGAGTAGCTCAGATTTTGCCATACTACTATGTAAACCTAATTTTATGAAAAAAAAACAATAATCCAAATTTGCTTATTATCTTATTGTGCCAAATATCTTATTGTGTAGAATCCCTTTAAAAGCATAACTTATTATTAAATACATATTCTGGCTGATCTTATTCTAGGTTTATAATCCTATCCAAGACCCAAATCCAAAACTATAACCTTAATAACTATTATTAAGCAAATCATTGTTCGTTTATCGAGCTAAAACCCATAGTTCAATATCATGATCCAATATCCTTATTGGTTATATTCAATATCCTTAAATATATACATTTACCATGATTTACAGAAGACACCCACTAAAAATGTAAGGTTTAATCATTAATCAAATTTGGTATGATCACTTATTTTACAGAATAAGTCAGCATAAGTATGTTATTAAATATGCTGAAGAAAGATCATTATTTCACTCTTATTTTGACATTTGAAAGTGGGACATTTTACATGCATGTCATTTGCTTTCTATAATCACTTTCTTGGACACCAAAACTAGACATTTCATTATTGACCCAAACAGCATAACATTTATTTTACAATCTGCCAAACACTTATCATCATGTCATTAGATTTTTTTCCAGAGTCCTCGAACTGTATTTAAGTATGCAGTAATTGTAAATGTAAAATGATGCTGCATAGTCTTTGTTTTATAAACAAATCAATAAAATGAATTATTGTTAATTTAAAGGTCGTCATACAGTGACAGGCATCAAAAACATATGCAAATTATGAATTATGATACAAGCTCAACATTGCATATCCTGCGATGTGACTATTGCGAATGATCCCATTGTGATATTGATGCTGAAACTATATATTTTGCAGCCCTAACGTATACAGAGCTAAAACTCATATTTAATGCTTTACCAATAGCAAGAATTGTACCTTAAAAAACATGTGTGACAAAAATGAAACTATATTTATCATAATTTACAGAAGCACCCACTAAAAATGTCATATGTAAGGTTTAATCACTTAAAATATGATCAAATCTGGTATGATCACTTATTTTATACATTAGAATAAGTATGCTGGTGAATTATGCTGAACAATAATCACTGGTTCACTCCTATTTTAATTCATATTTTAGTTTTACTAAATTATTTGAAATCAGAGCATTTCATATGCATGTCATTTGCTTTCTATAATCACTTTCTTCAATTTTATTTGATTTAGACACCAAAATTAGACGTTTCATTATTGACCCAAACAGCATAACATCTATCTTACAATCTGCCAAAGACGTATTTACAACTAAATATTGCACTGTCACTTCTTAGCTAAAACAAAAAGCTTGAGTATCCTTTTATGAATTCGTATAACCAAATCTGAGCTCCCATTTTCAGTCTCAGAAGCCAATGACTGCAAGTGAATAACTGTAACTGAGTATCTGAATGAAAACAATGTATATAATAAAAATATAAAGTGCTACTATTTTGTCCACCTTTCTTGTAAAACGGTTAATTTAACAGCTTTTTTATGCCTCAAAATAAAAGACCACAAGACAAATCTCAGCTTCTCTGGAAGTACAATAGTTACATGTTGGCGTAAAATGTATTTTTTTAACCTTCTGATGATTCATTCATTCATTTTCTTTTCGGCTTAGTCCCTTTATTAATCTGGGGTCGCCACAGCGGAATGAACCGCCAACTTATCCAGCATATGTTTTATGAAGCGGATGCCCTTCCAGCTGCAACCCATCACTGGGAAACACCAATACACACTCATACACAACAGACAATTTAAGCTTACCCAATTCACCTATACCGCATGTCTTTGGACTTGTGGGGGAAACTGGAGCACCCGGAGGAAACTCACACGAACACAGGGAGAACATGCAAACTCCACACAGAAACGCCAACTGACCCAGCCGAGGCTCGAACCAGCGACCTTCTTGCTGTGAGGCAATTGTGCTACCCACTGTGCCACCGCGTCACCCCTTCCTTCCTTCTAATGACATTTCTTCCAAATTATAAGCAAAATTGACAATTTAGAGCACGTTTTTAAGCATACAATAATAAAAACACGGCATGTTTTCAGGCATTTTTGGGGAAGACATTACCAACTGTTATTTTGACCCAGTTGCATTTTCTGAAGAAGAAAATAACAGCTCTAAATTACATTGTTTAGTAATGCTATTTAACATTAATACATTTAAATAAAAATGTACATTACAATCAAACTCATAACTAAAAATATCCGGTCTTTCTATAAAGATGTAAAATTTCCAAGTGGTCTCAAGTCTCGTTTATCTTAAAACAGGTCCATTAAGAGGATCAGTTTTGGTCCAAAAACTCCTGTTCACCTCTGATAACCCGCAGCAGAACTGATCATCTTAAAATGAAGTCGTGTTTTCACATCTTAGGCCTCCCTAAATCACAAAACACATGAAAAGGGGCACGACAATTCAGTCTCTAAGAAGCGTGTTGTTTTGCCTGCGAGGTATGAGGTGGTTGAGCTTTTTTTTTTGTTTAATCACAGTGTGCAAGGGTTTGGCGGAGATGGCAATTATAGCACCAAAACCCGTTGTCCTGTCCGTTTGTGACGTGTGCCTTAGGGCGACTGAGACAGGGGCACAGCCTTTACCGCCATTAAAGGCCTGACAGAGACACAGCGGTGGATAGTTAAGCAAGGTTGTCATTATAGTAGAAACTAAACAAAAATTCTGATTAGAGTGAATAGAAAAAATGTGAACGGGTTTTTAGCCTGCTCTACAGGCCCATCATCTCTCACAAAACACACTATTATGCTAGGCTACGAATTCAACTCTCAAACTTTGTGTTGTTTTAAATATTTGCCTCCTCATGCTAATAGACAAACACCCTTTGACATTTCACACGCGATGGAATCCTCATGAATATTTAACAGAATTAAATATAAAGACTCCATGACTTGTTTCTGCTCTTGCTACTGTTTGCTCCCCTGCAGATAGCAAGATGAAAGCTAACCTCAGCTAGTCACAGAAAACACGGCGCTTTTGAGTCCGCTATTCTGAGCGAGCAGAGCCGAATAAAAAAGCAGCCAGCGCTCGGGAAAAACTTCATTTTAAAGTCAACACGGGTATATAAAGGAACTAAGATAAGTAGATTTGAAAATAAAACAATGACAAAAAGCTAAACAAACTCCTCTCTTATTGAGTAAACAAGTGTTGACGACACTTCGTCATCCTCTCGTTTTCGCGCGCTTTTCACCGTGGCCTATTTCGCCAATGTCAACAATCAGAAGAGTATTAAAACGGGTTTAATGATTATGAATTAGAGAACTTGATCAATTATTCATACCTATCACGAAGTCAGCCTTCCTAAACAATTACAGCTCTGCTGAACGACGGCCGCGCGCGAAGCTCTTCCCGCTTTTTTCCCCCCGCGCGCTCAGGGAGACAAGGTGACGTGGGAAGGCGCTGTTTGTGGGAGGAAGGATGAACCCCGAGGAGGTTTTTTCGGGGAGAGAAATGATACGCTCTTTTCACAGCCGTCTCGGAAGTATGCGAGAGAGATCATATTGTCAAGTCTTTGCGCGTCTTCTTTTGTTTTCTCCTCGTATTCAAAATAATCCCTCAAGCCTACAGCAATCAGAGAAGCGCGCGTCCGATTCAGACGGGAAGCGCCGAGGACGGGGTGGGTCCCTGTCCCGCGCACCGGGGGAAAGTGACAGCCTGTCTAATTGGGACTAATCAAGCAACTGGGCGCGTGCGCGCGCGCTCGCTGCGACTGTCGCGATCAGAAAAGAAGCGACATTGACCCACAGAAATAGGTACCGCCGTGGGCTGCGTTCATATAACAGCACGGCTGCATATTAGATCCACCTGCCTCCATCATCTCTTTGGTCAATAACAAAAAGGGGAGAGAGAGAGAGAGAGAGAGAGAGAGAGAGAGAGAGAGAGAGAGAGCAATGAAAAAGAGCCACGCTTGACAAATTTCCCACCGCACATTAAAAGGAGCCTGAGCGTACTGAGGATAATGCTACATTATTCCTTTTTATTCTTTCACTCAGAGCTATTGCTTTGAATTACAGAGGAATCTTTGTTAAGACTGAGAAGGAGAGAAATCAAAAATTCATCAGAGAGAGAGAGAGAGAGAGAGTTCACGATGGGCTGAGGAGAATGTATTTTTGTGTGTGCTGGAACCAACATTTGCAAAAGTTCCCATCTCCTTAAGCAATTATTAGCGGTGATAGTTTGACATGCTCAAGAGTTGTCAACAACTGACTTTAAACAAAGTACAAAGCAGAAATAAACAGAGCCCGGGGCGAAATTAACTTGGGGACCAGCCGCCCTATGAATTATAAATGGCTATCCATTAGCACGGCGAGCGGAGATACCAGGAGGCCTCGTCAGTGCGGGATACAGCTGCGAAACAAAGCAGGCGTAGAAAAAATATCAGCCAAACACTGCGGTTTATGTGTGGTAAAGACAGCAAACCAGTGACTCCTAATGAGTGGAAGTGAACCGTCCATAGGTGCAGCCCAATTTTCAGAATGTAAAGACGCTGCATTCACATTATAAACAGTCCAGGGTACAAAATGATGCAGTTTAAAAGTGGTTTGTATGTGATAAAGAGACGTTTTAAATGATTACATATACACTTGGAAAGTATATTAACAATACTAAATCTTATATTCAAGAAAGACTTGGCTGTAATGTTTTATAATACCTTTGAAAAATGTAATATCAAAACTGGGGGAAATAATCTGCCAGAGCTTAAAGTGCGAGTTGTGCGACAAATATATTTATGAAAAATGTAACAACATACTCATAGGCCATATAAAATAAGTGTATAATCATATAAAGTAACATTTTTCCTTGATTGTACATTTGTTTTGATGAAAAAATGAGTAAATCTGATACTTACATACTTGTATAACAATTCAAATGACAAATAATTAGGCTGCACGGTGGCGCAGTGAGTAGCACGATCGCCTCACAGCAAGAAGGTCGCTGGTTCGAGCCTCGGCTGGGTCAGTTAGCGTTTCTGTGTGGAGTTTGCATGTTCTCCCGGTGTTGGCGTGGGTTTCCTCCGGGTGCTCCGGTTTCCCCCACAAGTCCAAAGACATGCGGTATAGGTGAATTGGGTAGGCTAAATTGTCCGTAGTGTATGTGTGTGAATGAGTGTGTGTGGATGTTTCCCAGAGATGGGTTGCAGCTGGAAGGGCATCCGTTGCGTAAAACATATGCTGGATAAGTTGGCGGTTCATTCCGCTGTGGCGACCCCAGATTAATAAAGGGACTAAGCCAAAAAGAAAATGAATGAATGAATGACAAATAATGAGTATATTTGAGCTGCACCATGATATTTATAATTCTTTAATATGACTGACAGGATTTTAATGACCGGCATATAAACATTTTTTTTACACAGAAGAACATTTTAATGGGTGTCTTCTGTAAATCATACTTAAATCATCATATATACTTAAATGAAATGTTTTATACAAAACTAGCACACCCACCTAGAACATCCTCACCTAGCAACCACATAATGCACCCTATAGGAAAGCCAAGCAAAAAACAATGCAAGGTCATATGGCTTAGTCAAATTGCAGTTCAACAATACTCATTAGGGTACAGTGAATCTAATGGTTGAATTGTCTTTTGAAAGACATTTACTCATGTATATTATTTTTGTTATGATTTGCTCATACTGTAGAATATAAACGACATTAAGGCGCATATGAAAGCGATGTAATCTGCATGCCAGACCAGTAGGTGGCGATCTTACTTTGTAAAAAAAAAAAAAAAAAAACAAAAAAAAAACATAGGCTGCGTCCGAAACCGCCTACTACTTTTGAATCAAAGGTATTACTGGGCCGTTAGAAAAGTACGTTCTATACAGTATGAATGTGAGCAGTATGAATGGAATTCGGACGCACTACATCCGCCATTTTCTCATGGTTCACTCATGGTTCACTCCCATTCATGAATTCTCTCGCAGGGCATCATGGGATAGTGTAGCGTGCATGGGATGCGCACTTCAGAAAGTAGTAGGTCATCCGGGTACTTCTCGCATACTGATTTTCGAATTCGGACATTCTACTCCACTCGCATACTGATTGTAGCGTACTATATAGTATGGAAGTATGCGGTTTCGTACGCAGCCCTACACTCCTGTAGTCAACCACTGTTTTGTTGGTCCTTAAAGGGATAGTTCACCAAAAAATGCAAATTCTGAAGATATTTAGAAAAATGCTGGTAGCTAGCACCCATTGACTTTCTATAGTAATTTTATTTCTACTGTGGAAGTTGATGGGTGTCAGCAACTTCCATTCTTCAAAATATTTTCTTTTGTGTTCAACAGAAGAAACTCATAGAGGTTTAAAACCACATGAGGAAGAGTAAATGATGAGGTAATGTTCATTTTAGAGTAAACTTTCACTGTAAGTACTCATTTATGACTGCAGATGTAATGTGGATGATGTAGACATTATAATTTTGTGGTTTACAGAAAGAAAAACATGTTTAAAAAAAGTTCTCCAAATTCCCTTTACAAAAGTTAGCATTTTCAGGCCCCTAAACCACTGTTGTCAGGTAAATGAACACCTAAAAAGCATAAAAGCATTTTTGAGTAGAGCAAACGCCCCCTTACATCGGTCTTCTGTGATTCCACATTGAAGCATAATCCTCTTCATTAGCAGGTTGATCAAGAAAGGTTCCCGCCACTAGAGGTTCAAGATTTGTACTGTGAAAGAACACACACCTTCAGAGCATTTCACTCTCGGTTTAATCTCAGGATACAGCGGTGGCACACATTGACCCCTGTCAACAAAGAACTGGGAGCAGACTGGTCCCCAGAGGTGGATCTGCTGTAGAAACGCAAGCCAAAGCGGTCAACATTGATAAAAGCTATCAGCCGATTCAATTCGACAGGGGAGCCGTGACTGCAGGACATCCATGGGAGGGTGAACCGCTTGATTGGCACCAGGGATAGAGCTTAAATTCCCAGTTTTCCGTCCCCGCTAAACTCCACCAAAGGCGTTTCAGGCCGACCAACCACATCCTGAGACGTCTCATTAAGATACAGGAACTAAAGAACGTGTAGCAGGTACTCCCAGCTGGCACGTAGCAGGAGGCTTTTTACATAATTTAAAAGTAAAACTTTCATATCAGACGTTTTCAATTCAAAAGTGTACAGATTTATTCGGCCCGATTGTCTGTGGAGAATGAAAACCATCCCTGATGAAAAGCAGGATCTTTTTCTTTCTTTCTTTCTTTTTTTGCTACACCTCTGCAAGCTTCAAAAAGGCTGTAAATACAGTCGGTGTGAAAACACTTGAGGAAAAAAGAAAGAAACTTCTAGCCTTATTTGAAGTAAACCCAACATTTGCTCTCAAAATAATGAAGGATCAACTACCTACCACCACGATCGCAGAGTCTCGGTAATTACCGCATGCTCCTGCGCACACATAATCGCATTAAGATGCGTTAACAAATATATGTATTTATCATTATTCTGTTTATTTCCCCATCCAAAAACACAAGCAATCTTCAAATGCAGCTGTGAAGCTCGTCTAGTATATTTGAGGTGACGCTGCTGTGAAAGGGGTGCGCACTTAAACAACGAACCCTAAAGGTGTTGTTTTGGAAGTAAAAAAAATAATAATCATCTGTGGTTTGTTTTGAATTAAAAAGCAGCAGCAAAAAAATAAATACTAGGAGTAAACAGCGTTAGGAACATCGCATTGCGGTGGCCTATTTATTTATGCATGCGACACAAAAAGAAACGCCTTCATGTCTTTGACAGTGATTAGAGGCGTAAAAACGTCTCAAAGAAACAGACAGGCCAAGACAATGGTCAAACCGGAGCGCCGTCCCATGAACCCCGGCGTCTTTGTAGACACCTAATAGTCTATGCCTCCAAGACACAAAGACGGAAGGTTTGAAGACCAAAAGGAGTGGATTTTTGCATATGCATCGCACGCGGTGTGCCGGTTGAGTGACGGCCGTCATCTCGCAGTCATTTTGTTCATAATTACAATGAACACTTTGTTCTATTATCCATGAGAGACCATCAGTGTGTTGTTAATGGACTACCTCTACCAGCCTTTCTTTGGACAGACCTGTCAAAACGCCTCTCTCCACACTTGCTAACTCCACATCAGGTAATTACCACTACATACTTTACAGCGGCTTTGGGCAGCTCCCTCAAGTATTTGCATTTTCGTGTATAATTGGCCCCAAACATGGCAGTTTGATGCCATGAGGACTTCAGAGGAGGGACAGATGGTGAAACGTCATGGTGAAATGCTGCGCACCTCATTCATCTGTGCTTCGCTTGTGCATGAAAGCACACGATGCTGTCGCCGAGCTCTTTTTGATTGATTATTCACAACAAAACTCCACAGCACGGAGCCCGTCGTTGAGCCATGTGGAGAAGTAGTCAAACAGCAAAGGAGTGCAGAGGTCTAAGGAGTTATTTTTTTTGAAGAGCCGAGTAGCCAACGGCGCGCATATCCTCATGCTTTTAGATCCTGTTTTAATCTTCCCCTCGCTTTTAATGATCTACTTCCTGTCCTAGAGTGAAGTTCTTCATATGCCAAGTCCTTGCCTTTGCAGAGTGCTTTGAAACGAAATGTAAGCATATATTTATTTTTATAGTTTAAAGGACTCAAGGCCTCGGCAGAAATACACATTTCAGCACTGGAATTAATAAGCATCGTGACACTTGAGCGCAAGCCAAAGAGGCTGCAGCTAGAAGTTCGCTGTTAGCGTTCTGTATATTACTTTGTTGAACGCTTTCCTGAACACTGTTAATTATTCAGCAGTAAAATGTTGGAGCAATAAAGCTGAAGTAGCATATGTACTTTCTCGGTCACTATTTTCACCGAATATATTGGACTGGGCGGCACAGAAACTCAGTGGTTAGCACTGTCGCCTCACAGCAAGAAGGTTGGTGGTTCCCGGCTGGGTCAGTTGGCATTTCTGTGTGGAGTTTGCATGTTCTCCCAGTGTTGGCGTGGGTTTCCTCCGGGTGCTCCGGTTTCCCTCACAGTTCGAAGACATGGGTTATAGGTGAATAGGATGAACTAAATTGGCCATAGTGTATGAGAATGAGAGAGTGTATGGGTGTTTCCCAGTACTGGGTTATGGCTGGAAGGGCATCCGCTGCGTAAAACATATGCCAGAATAGTTGGTGGTTCATTCCGCTGTGGTAACCCCTGATAAATAAGCGACCAAGCCAAAGGAAAATGAATGCATGAATATTTTGGACTGACAATAAATAAATAAATAGTAATAATCAAGGAAGTTTGCTGACGTACCATGGCTACAGCAGGCGCAATAATATTATACAGTGCCTGAAAATCAACTAAAAAGAAAACTGAAAACCGGTTTCAAAGTCAGGTACTATAATAATTTCTATTTAAACTACAACGAAAGAGTATGTAAAAACGGTGTGATTACAGTATATGTTCATACTATAAACATGCAAGTATTTGAAGGACTTTCCCTGGTGTCTCTACCAGAAAGACCAGGGAAATAAATATGATATTGAATTACAGTATTATCTGACAAAGTATTATTTAACAAAACATAGGATTTCTTTGGCGGAGGCTCCTGAGGGAGACTGGTGGGATAAAACGACCAAGCATACTAATAATGTTCTCATGCTGAGGACGAAGGCAGGGGTGGAGCCTACCCCCCCTGGACAGGGCCAACCTGGTGGTGGTTGGGAGGATGGTGGATGAATGTCTGCGTCAGTATTTGCTAACCAAATGAATGAACTGCTTATATATATTCCTTCTGTCGAGTGGCTATTGGTATGAACTGATTGTGATGAATGACGTGACATTAGGTACTCCTTGTGTCGAGTGGCTATTGGTTGGAGCTGATTGTGATGAGTGATGTGACATTAGGTCTTCCCGGTAGAACTAGCGCTAAAAGCTACATTTCTGTAAGAAGTGATATCGCCATCTACTGGTCGGGCATGCTTAATTGAGCCTTTTGCGTAGATCTGTGTGATCTGGGATCATACTTGACAATGTATGTGCGTACATTCTCCAGCCTTCAACTTCTCCACGATGGACGTCCAGCGTTCTTCAGCCTTCGGCGCCTAGGCTGCAGCTCAGCACAGGAAATTTGGCCAGAGGAGAAATGGTTGTCCCCAACAGCCTGGTTTCTCTCAAGGTTTCTTTCCTTCACTTTCGTCAATTGGTGAAGTTCGTTCCTCGCTACTGGCTTGCTTGGTTTTAGTACTTGTGGAGCTGCGCATCGATGGATTTGCTCTTTTTTTGGACTTTCAGCAGTGAAAATTAAACACTGAACTGAACTAAACTGAAATTCAACTCTGAAAACTGGACTGACAGTTTTAATTTACTAGAACTTCTATGTTAAGCTGCTTTGACACAATCTACATTGTAAAAGCGCTATAGAAATAAAGATCAATTGAATTTAATGTATTTTTCTGTACAATGCTGACCAGCTGACCATATGCATAGAACGTTATAGCAGAATTTTTGCAGTGAGGCTTCAGTTAGTAGTGTCTTCAATTGAACAGCATTCATAGTGCAGTGCTTTAATTCTAATCAGAATATAGTAAGGTAAATAGTGAGACCTTGCATTCATTTAGTTGTCATGATGCAGAGTTGATTAAATGGCATCAAGAGAGAAACTTTAGTGAATGAATGAAGGGGAAAGGATATTATGTCGATTTTCTTTATATACCTGCAGATAAAATTCAAATATTCATACTTTTTCCTCAATTTTCTCCATAAATTTGACCATACTGCTCAATTTTGCAGGCACAAGAATTAAATATTTATACTTATATTCATAATTGGAGAACTCAAAAGTAGAATAGAAAAAGACAATCCAAAAATTAAGTCGAACAGTCACACCGTGCTTATTATCAGCCAAATTGTTAAGGTATGAATTTCAAAAGCCTTCTTAGTGTCCTGCACATGCCCACAGTCCTCTTAAAACATGTTTATAATGAAGGACCCTCATAAGGAGGCTGTCTAACATTATTAGTATGCTTGGTCGTTTTATCCCACCAGTCTCCCTCAGGCTCCAAATACACCTGATTTGCTTTCTCTCTCTCTCATCGCCCGGCAATACTTCAAAAACTAACCCTTCAAAAAGGGTGGAACAGTTAGCATATTCCCCCCAAAAAAATCTTAGCGTAGGTCATGATTAAACATGGGGATCACAGTAAGGAGAGTGAAATAAAAAATTAAAAATGCCCACGTCTTGGATCTGCGCTGTCATTAGCATTGTTAGAAAAGATCAAGATGAGAAAGAACAGAAATGAGATTCTTTAGTACATGAGCGCTGATAATAAGCCAGAGATTTCATATTCCAAAAACTGCAAGCGACTAATTGCGATCATTCAAAGCTTACTTTATTATATCAGCCATTAGGTTATTTTTACATGCAATGCTACTATCTTTGCATACACTATAAAATTAAGACTTAACGTCACAAAGAATTTCAACCTCAAATAAATGCTGTTCATTTAAAGTTCTTTTATCATCAAATAATCTAAAGAGTTTAGAGATATATGCTTAATGGACACTTTATTAAAGACCTATTATGCCCCTTTTTATGTGTGTGTGTGAAGTTTCAGCTCAAAATACCAAACAAAAAATATTTTATAACGCTTTGAAACTGACCCTTCTAGACTTTGATCCAAATTGTGCCATTGTGGTGACTGTTGCTTTAAATTCAAATGAGATTTTCAAAAGAGGGCGGAGCTATAAATGTGTCACCATAGTGGCAGATTCAAATCTCTAAGGTGGACGACTACTTCTCACTCAGGGCTGTTTATGCTAATGAGGGAGAGATGGTCACTAATGGGCGGGTCTTTCACCCTCTGATGACACGTAGAATGAGAGAATGAATCAAAGTGTTTCTATAGACTGTATTTATGAAGTGTGATTTTAAAAAAAGTGGCAACATGGTGGCTCAGTGGTTAGCACTGTCGCCTCACAGCAAGAATGTCGCTGGTTCAAGTCCCGGATGTTTCCTCTGGGTGCTCCGGTTTCCCCTACAGTCCAAAGACATGCACTATAGGGGAATTGAATAAACCAAATTGCCCGTAGTGTATGAGTGTGTGTGAATGCGAGAGTGTATGGGAGTTCCTAGTATCCGCAGGGCATCCGCTGCGTAAAACATATGCCGGAATAGTTGGCCGTTCATTCCACTGTGGTGACCGCTGATAAATACAGGACTAAGCCGAAGGAAAATGAATGAATATCCCCACCAGGATTGGCTGGATATAATCATACACTGTTGCCACACAACTGTTTAAACCCCTTATAAAAGTGATTTTTGCATAATAGGTCCCCTTTAAGTTTTTCTTTTGGCATTCAGATGATAGGGTCAGAAATTGGCATTGGAAAGACATGAAATCAGCAGTTCATTTTCTTTGGGGCTATTAGTACTAACTGAGCATTGTTTAAATGCCACATGCTTCCTGAAAATATTACTGACCATGCCCTTTAACCACAGTGTGTCCAACACATGATATATACAAAGCTCAAATGATGACAGCGAGACACCATGACAGCGAGAGCACTAAACTCAAATATCCTTCTCCAGATCTCAGACCAATAACACCTTTGGGATTTCGCGAAATTAGATATTCCCATGATGCATGCGCAGCCAAAAAAATCTACAGCAACTCTGACTATGGACCAGTATCCAGAATAAAGATTAAAGGCATCTATCTGAAGGCATAATGATTCCTCTAACTTTGTACTGGTGTATGAATGACCTGCGCTGCTGATATACTCACTAACTACATTTTCCAGGAGTGAAAATGAGTCTTATTAAAAGAGGTAGAAAAACCTCAGGCGCTTATGAGCGTGTTTTTGTCCTCTTTTTTTTGTGTGTGTGGGTATATCATGCTGCATGTTATTATTTACAAAGAGTGTTAATTAACATCCCTTTTAAATTCCCTGTTGTAGTTTGTATTTGCAGTGCTGACAGATAAAGTAGTTTAGCTGTGCATACCGCTTCGGGACAGGAAAACAAAACTGGTGATGCTTCTGTTTTTTTCCCCGCATTTTTATGCCCTGTGTGGGGATTTGTTGATTAATTATGAAGCAAGAAAGGTAAATCATGCTTAAAAACACAACTAAATGGTTTGCCAAACACCTCTTCTTGCTGGTGTTTACACGCTTTCTATTGAAACAGGAGATTGGGGTGAAGTACAGTAATGGCGCCCCCTTTGTCAGTCCTTGATTGCCTTAGTATTTTTTTTATTACATATAATATTAGGGGCATTGAGGTTTTATGAAGTTGTTATTATAAACCATTACGCAAACAAACCAACATTGTGCATCCTCATAGTGCTGGGACACACCAAGCTGACGGTAGGCCGCTGGGCTTTGTTGGTTCGGCTAGTTGGTTTGGCGTGTTCCACACGTTGCCTCTTGTTGGGTTAACGTCGGATAACGTCTGCCCAATTTAGCATGTCAAATTGATGTTGAGTGGTCGGCAGAAGAAACCGCGAATGTGACATAGTGAAGTGACGTAGCAAGTAAACACATCAAGTTAAAAAGGAACACAAAATTCTGGCTCTCCATTGGGAATGAGAAAACAGATACTGCCACCGGTGGTGGGGAAAGACACAGCCTCTTAAGCAGGAGTAGAACGCAGCTCTCGTTTCAGTTGGCATTCGTCTGTTTTTTGAGTTCATGGCCAGGTGACTTTTTGGTTCAGAACCAGACGTGAGCTAACGTGAGGCGACAACACAGTTAGGTTTTGTCGGTGCTAGTTGTTTGGCATCGGCTTTGGTGTATCCCGTCCCATAGCTACCGCAGATGAGAGCTTTTCCTGAATGGACTTTTCCTTCACATGGGTCATGCTATTTTAATGGTGGATTGTTTCACACTGCACATATCTGATCCCACAAAGCAGGGTTAGCAACGCTTTGTGCTTTTTCGGGGCAGAGTTAAATAACACTGTTTAAAAGGTGTTGCTAACTTCACTTCTAAAATAGAGCCGCAAACAGCAATCAGGGTTCAAACACAACACACTGGGCAGTTGGTCTTCAGAACAATAGAAACCCTAACCCCTTACTAGTGTTTCAGAGATGTTATTTCCAAAGCAACACAGACAGAATGCAGAAGTATAAACATCAGCTACATGGCAAGATATGCACCATGGGGTTTAGCAATTGGGATACAAGTATGAAGATGAAAGTCAAAGTTGTGATATGTAGCCAAGTATGGTGACCCATACCCGGATGGTCAAGTATGGTGACCCATACTCGGAAATTGTGCTCCGCATTTATTCCATCCAAGTGCACACAAACACCAGAGAACACACACACAGAGCAATGTGCTGCCCGGGGAGCAGTTGGGGGATCGGTGCCTTGCTCAAGGGACTTACATCAGCTGTGGTATTTAGGGTGGGAGACCACTGGTTATTCACTCCCACCACCTACCAGGACTCAAACCTGCGACCTTTTGATCACAACTCTTTAACTATTAGGCCATGGCTGCCTGTAAATCAGGCTTAATGGTTAGATAGAGTCAGATTTAAAACTCAAAATTTGAGGCTCAGGTCTTGATCCAATCAGGGATTGTAGGCAAGAGGAATGAGTGTACAACACTCTCTTCCAACCTTAATACCATGACAGAGGTGAGACACTTGAACCAAACCAAACCCCCAAATCCTTCATGGGTGCCACAATAAAAATGGCTGCCAATTGCTCTGAGTGTGTACATTACAGACTGGTGTGTACTGTATGTGCACTTGAATGGGTGAAATGCAAAACACAAGTTCTCAGTATGGTACACCACATCTGGCCACATAAAACAACTTGTCTTTTTTCAACAACGTTCTTAAAGGGGCTTATTTGTGTTACACTCCTATAGACACATCTCTAATAATATATAAAAGATTCATACTGTACATCATAAAAGTGTATTTTCATGTTGACATCTGCCCTTAGAAACAGCTTTCCCACACAGTTTAAGTAGAGGACGTGTGCTGTCTGTCTCCTCCTGAGAGTTTTCTGAAAGAGCAGAAGGAAACCGTGTTTAAACCCCATTTTTTTTCCATTTCCTCCAGGGTTCTCCAGAGAATGAAGAGCTGGTAGCCATTTCGAAATGTGCTGGTTCAGGATCAGTGTGTGTATCCCAGGGCAGCGCTTTGATCAGCCCTACCTCCAGACTTCACCTGCGGGTGATGCTGTGTGTTGTGGTCTCAGTGGTCCATACGCTTTCACCCCCCCACCAAGAGATTTCTGATGAAGTGCATTTCTCTTTCTCCTCCAAACACTGAACATGTAGGGTTGTGCTTCTCTGTAATATACACAATTAACTACTTAGTTCTTCTTACTTAATGTATTTTCTAAAAAACAAAACAATTGACGATATGATTAAGGGCAGTGGTTGCCAACCCGTCGATCTCAGTCGACTGGTAGATCTATTTCACTATCCTGGTTGATCCCAAAAATGGCAGAAGAATGTGTACAAGAAATGCATTATGATTAAATGCATCTCGTTTTATTTATTCAACTGCTGTTTTTGTATTCGTAATAATATAACTGCTGCAAATGTCGATATACACTCTGCGAGTGCATGTCTGAAAGAGAAACAGGGCTGCAAAAGCGATCCACAAATGTAAAGAAAATAGACATTAATAAAGATTTTTACCACAAACAAGCAGGGCTGCAATATAGCAATATATAATATGCAATATAGTTGTTGAGTATTACGATAACGATATTTCCTACGATATAACGTTAGCAGATTTACGATGTAATTGGCTGTTTTCCTCTCTCGTCTCGACTCCCGCCCATTAGTGTTCATTTTCAGCTCTGGGTTCACCTTTGGGCTGCTCCAGCTAATAGCAAAACAGCAATTACTGGGGAGGCGGGGATACAAATAGTAAGGCCCCATGCAGTTGGTCAAATTTAGATAAACAACCAATGCATTTGCAATTTATTGCGCAGCCCTACAAGCAAACGTCTGATTTATTACATTCATAACAACGTTAAGGTGTTATGGGTAATAATCTTCAATTTTGCTGAATTCTGCTAACGATAGTCCATTAATAACGGCTGCAAAATATTACACAACATATTTTAAATTCTAATAACGTTACCCTATGACTTGACAGAATAGTCCAGTCTGAAAAGACTGGTGGCGGTGAACATGCTTTTTACAGCACATCTGATATAATGTTAATGTTGTTTTGTGGTTAATCCCATGAATATATGGAATGTTTCATATGCTTTCCAGCTGAAAACGAACAGCTTTTGTCCAAATACACTACGTAAAACATTGCGAGCGAAGTCAATCATACCGAATGGATACCGGTTTTCAGTTTTGAAAATGTGAGACGCACCTTACTGCCTATTAAAGAGCAGTGCACTGCATTTATTTTGTTGTTACTAGGCAACCACTATATCAACGGTCTTGGTGTTGAAGCAAATGACGTCCAAAACGCAAGGTTTTCACTTCATTCCTACAGAAGATTAGTGTTATCAACATTCTCGCAGTGCATTAAAGCTCAACTTCCATTTGAATGAATTGAAAATGCTCACTCTGCGGCTCTCGCAACGTGCACTAGTGACAACATGATGACGTGTGCGTGTGTGGTAGTGGTGTCCCAGTTCTTAGGGGAATGCTTCTACCCCTACTTCGATGTTCTCTGTTTTAAGGGCCAAGGGGAATGCATAGGGAAAGGGGTCAAATATAAATGGGGTATAGGGGTATAAAATAAAAGGGGTATAAAACTGAATGTGGCTATAGGGGTATAAAATAGAAGGGGTATAAAATAGAGGTGTAAGGGTGTAAAATAAAATTGGGATTGGGCCAGAATGTGAACAACTGAATTCATTTCAATGGTCATCATTTAATTAAAACTTTGTTTATTAAAGAAGACAAAATACATTTGTTGGTAAGCAAACATTGTGATCATCATTGACCTTCAAGGCAATTCATTTTATTCTCCACTAATAAAAGACACAGGTTTATAATGAAAAAAGGATGAGTAAATGATGACATATACATTTTAGTTGAATATCCCTTTAACACACAAGTTCTAGTTGGTTTAGACTTTCAGCGATGCAGTTCTGCGATTTCCTTGTGTTTTTTAAGCAGGTGAAAAGGACACCATGTCTGCCAGCAGAAAAGAAAGAAGCGTTTCTCCCATAGTTTGCGTGATGGCTATAGGCAAGGAATTGTATTTTGAGAAACATTTCTAGGCTCATTTGCATTGCTGAAAGCAACACAACCCGGGTCAGACTGTCCAGGCTACATTTAAGGTGCTTACAAAGCTTTGACGGGGAGTTTGATGGATAACAACGCGTTTCTGAGGGTGTCAAATGGGAATAGAGCAAACCGAGTTCACAAAAATGCAAATAATTTCTCAAATTTGGGTTCCTATGAGGTATAACTTTTGCAAACCCTTGCACTATTTCTTCAGCAACCTTGCAACATTCCTTCAAGAACGCTCTGCTATCGAATGTACACGTACGTATGCCTAATCAAACCAGTCAAGAATACAGTGAGCCGAGTATGTGTGAAAAACAACTGCTAGTGATAAAGATATATATTTTTTGTCTCTTCCTTTTTTCATCTCACCTCTTGATGTCTCTGATATTTCCTTCTTCAAAGCTGTAACGCTCGACGATGCCCTAGGGTTAATTAACATGTACCAAACACTGAATGATCAGAGAGAATCCAAAAGCTCCATAGGTTAAGTGTCACATGGGAAACGTGTTGTCAGCCATGGATTCCTGCAGCTCAAACCCCTTGTTCTTTTCAAAGTGTTGTGATAGAGCAAGCAGTGGTGAATTAACAGATACTTTTTTTTTTCTCAAAACTTTGAACCCATCGTGCCAGAAAAAATAAGGTATTTTTGGATTCAGACTTTGACATTTTGCCCTGCTCACTTCACTACACAAGTACAACTGCATCTTTTTCCCAAATAAACTCTTATCTGGAGCAGGATTGTTAGTCATTTTGAGACACTTTTTGGAATATATAAACAATTACAGCTAATATCAATAAAATCAAAAGAACATCAACCTTTAGTTAAATTAAAGTTGACACAAAAAGAGCCACGGTACTTTAATAAATGAGTTTAACAAATTAATTCATGGGCGAGATATGCTTAGCCACACTCCTCCAACCATTAGTTTGCTGTGAGTGAAAGATGAGAGGAGAAACACAAAAATAAACCCCGCCCCCTAGTCATTATTTTATTTCATTAGAACATTTCTGAACCATGCACACATATTAGTGGGCGGGGCTTATGGTGTGATGACTTGAAAATAACCATTGATTTTCAGCTCTAGATGTGACCTCACAAATCCCACAATTTCTAAACAGACCATTTTGGAGCTTGGTTAAACAAATGCTTGTCAAAGCATCAAGGTAAATTTTATTTGTCATGTCATGAGCCTTTTAAATTTCTAGGTGTCACAATTACAGCTAATATTAACACAATTAAAGTAACATCAAACTTCAGTTAAATTCTCTGATGCAAGTTGACGCAAAAACATCCAGAGAAAAGTTACTTAATTAAGTGTTTAGCAAAGTAAGTCATATTAGCTAGTTATGGGGATGCCTAAAATTTATAGTCTATGATAATTTTGTAATTTTTCCATACAGCTTGACG
>CAIGQW010054506.1:2171625-2182300 GCA_903798125.1 Danio choprae
TGTCATGACCCTTTTAAATTTCTAGGGGTCACAAGCGAGCAAAATGGATGGTTATTAAAGCAACGGATGAATGGAGAATATGTCATATTTTGTTTTGTAACTCCAGCTGCGATTAGAAGACTGTTTATAATACAGGTAAAAGTGAACCGTTTCTATAGAGGGCTCATTAATACACAGTACTTTTCTCTGGTCTGACATTTGGTTCATGCTTGAGTGGATGCGGGCCCGATTTCCATCTTTTGCATGACGGGACTGCAGTGTGTGTGTGGGAATGGAGAAGCGCATGGCCTCACAAGGACATTGGCGACGGTCCGTCTTCGGGAGACGGGATTAAGGTAGCGTGACAATCGTGTATTAAAAGCACTAAGGCTCAATCCGACTGCATTCACAGGTTACAGGTTCAATGGCAGATGGTAAAACTCACACATGCAGAAACGCACCGAGACTTTCGGCACACAAATTGCGAGGCAGAGTATTTGTCATTATATCGCCGCACTAAAAAAAGTCAAATTACTGCAGAAACAGTTTTTTAACTTGGAAATTGATAATAATTGTTTATATATAAACACAAATAAATGGTGAGGAAGAACAACTGACTATTTAAAGCAGATTTTACTTCAAAAATATATTTATATATATATAAATAATAATAATTATATTAATAAATTAATAATATCTTTTTTTACAATATTGAAATGATTTATTCATTCATTCATTTTCATTTCGGCTTAGTCCCTTTATTAATCTGGGGTCGCCACATCGGAATGAACCGCCAACTTATCCAGCATATGTTTTACGCAGCTGATGCCCTTCCAGCTGCAACCCATCACTGGGAAACATCCACACACTCTCATTCACACACATACACTACGGACAATTTAGCTTACCCAATTCACCTATACCGCATGTCTTTGGACTTGTGGGGGAAACCGGAGCACCCGGAGGAAACCCACGCCAACACGTGGAGAACATGCAAACACACAGAAATGCCAACTGACCCAGCTGAGGCTCGAACCAGCGACCTTCTTGCTGTGAGGTGAACGTGCTACTCACTGCGCCACCGTGAGGCCCTGAAATGATTTACTTATTACATTAAATAATAATAAATCATTTTTTACACATTATCTTAAATAAGCACTCAGAGCAAACTCTTTAACCTAACAAATGTTATAAGCATGATTAATTAGATTAATAGGATTAAACGTGTAATATTGAGTGACTTGAGACATTTAGTGAAATTTGCACAAGGTTGAACGGATGTTCTTTCTCTACTAATATTGTAAGACATGCTATTTGTTCAAATGAAATCCTTTCAATATCAAGACATGTTTTAAGGGTTTGAGAAAGCCCTTCAGCCATTTTATTTCCTTACAGTATTGTATTTGCATTTTCAAAGGTCATTGCATTATATTTATTTATATATTTTACAGTTATATACATTCATTTTCCTTCGGCTTAGTCCCTTTATTTATCAGGGGTTGCCACAGCGGAATGAACTGCCAACTATTCCAGCATATGTTTTACGCAGCAGATGCCCTTTCCAGCCGCAACCCAGTACTGGGAAACACCCATACACTCTCGCTATCACACGGACACACTACGGCCAATTTAGCTTATTCAATTCACCTATGGCACATGTGTTTGGACTTGGAAACCGGAGCACCCGGAGGAAACCCACACCAACACGGGAAGAACATGCAATCTCCAAATAGAAATGCCAACTGATCCAGCCGGGACTCAAACCAGCGACCTTCTTACTGTGAGACAACAGTGCTAACAACTGAGCCACCGTGTTTAATGTCATTTTGAGCAATTGCAACAAGGCACTGTTGTTTAAAAGCTCATGAACATCCTTTTATGACAAAAGTGTCTGTGTAAAATATGCTATTAATGTTATTTGGACAAACTAGTCTTAATATAGTTACATTTATAGACAAACAAAAAACATTTTTCATTATAAATGACTTTCCTTTTTTATTTTTTTGTCATTAAATCGTTAGAACAATTTCCTTTTTTTAGCATGGTATAATATTTTTTACGTAAAATATAAAATGCATCATATTTATTACAAAAGAAAATAAAAACAGCATTCAGAGCACCATTAAGCAATAGCGTAAAATGTTATGCAAAGCGTAATTTGGTAAATAAATGTCATTAAATGTGCCACAGTGAGTACGTCTACATGGACACCAATAATCTGATTTTAAGACAATACTCTGATTAAGAGTCGACCATGTAAACAGCGATCTTTGATTATCTTAATCCGACTAAAGTCATAATGGAGCTAAACAGAAATCGGATTAAGGCATGTGGAGTATGCTGATTTAAGTTGCATTATTGAAGAGCAGTAAAGACATGTAAACACCGCAATCAAACTATTACCGTCATGTAGGATTTTGCGACAGGATAGTCTATACACACACGGCTGTTTGACACTATTCTCTGCACCTAGCGAGTTAGTAAAGGACCACAAACACACACATTGCGTAATGCGGAGGTTTTTTCCCCCCTCCAATCGCCGTGCAGTATCAAATTCCATTAAAACAACACTCTTCCAGCAGTCCTTACTTCATATGCGCATCCAATACCTCAGCTTGTCATGGGGGGGCATGCATGAAATATCCCTGAATGAAAGTGAAACTGCCGAACTGCAGTTAAAGTCGAAAAATGAAACACCCGAAATTACATGAAACTCCGGAGGAAACGTGGATAGTGTGATAACGCAATGACGTTAATGGATCTATGTGCTATAACATGTAAAACAGGATCATGAAGAGAACATTCAAAAAGCAACTCATGTAAACACCATCACATTATTGTCTTAATCAGATGAAGGTAAATAATTTGATATCTGATGTCCATGTAAACGTAGTCATTGAGTGACATTGAATGGATGCTCTTTTTCTATCAATATTAACTGTAAAACATGATATTTATTACCAAAAATACATTTTAAGAGTCTGAACAAACAAAAAGCACACAGTAGCCGTTGTCTGTATAAATTCTCAGTGCCTATCCCTCCAGCCTCCCCTCTTTAACCTCCAATCCCGTCGGTTTTATAGCAGAGAAGCTCATATTAATATGCAACCTCCCGTCATGTTTGCCTAAACCAGTTCTCAAGAAGTTAAGATGACAAATATGTGGTCTGAACACACGGAGGCGCCGGCTTGAACAAACACACAGATGAACAGATAATTAGAGCCACTTCATGGGCAAGCGTGATTAGCGCCGCTGGATCTGTGCCACTTTTAACCCTCCTGACACTGAACGCACGACCAGAAAACGCCAAAACTGAACACAAGCCAAGAGTTTTCAGGAATCACAACAATAATTAAAGCTGCAAGCAGCGATGAAAGGGACCTCGCACCCGGGCTCACCGCTGCCCTGGTGGCCTCAGGATGACAGAGAACAGCGGACAATAATAATTTAAGCCGATATATATTAAAATACCTGAGAAAATCACCGATTTATGCCAAACTTCCTTCTGCGGTTGGCGCTATGACTGAGACTCAATATTGGCTTGTAGATGTCTTCAGGAGAGGAATCTCATTGAACCTGTGCATTTTCAGGCAGATCAGATATTGTTTGGTTATAAGTGCTTCCTCCTCCATGGCGAAGCATTGCACTGTCTCAGTTCGCCACGGACACGCCCCTCGGCGAAAACTCTAGATCTTCACAATTTAACATCGCCAAGGCCTTTAGATGACAATACCCAAATTTGGTGTTGATCTGATGAATTCCCTAGGAGGAGTTTGTTAAAATACCACACCTGGAAATGGCAAAAACTGCACTTTTTCGGCAGAGGAAGTTAAAAATATCCGACTTCCTGTTGGGTTTGAGATTTAGCTCCAAGAGACTTTTTTGTAGGTTTTGGCATGTTTGATGTGTGTGCCAATTTTCATACGCGTGTGTGAAATGTAGCTCGGGGGCCAGTCCGTCAAATGTGCATAAGTGGCGCTGTCGAGTCATTTTGCCACACCCACTTCCGAAACCTATAACAGACGTAAATTTTCGCTACTTCTGGGGCGTGTGCAAAGTTTTGTGAGTTTTCAAGCATGTTTAGACCCTCAAAATTCCGGAGAAGAATAAACAACACAATTCCAATAGGGCCCTAAAAATGTTCTCTTCTCATCTGTACTTGCTCATCAACTTGCATCAGAGAATTTACCTAAAGGTTGATGTTCTTTTAATTGTGTTGATATTAGCTGCAATTGTGACACCTATGAATTTAAAAGGGTCATGACATGAGAAATTAAATCTACCTTGATCCTTTGACTTAACAAAATGTCTTTGTACCGTTAGCCGTTTTACAGATTAAAAACATTTGTCCTCATTATAAATAAAGCACCAAGCTCCAGAATGGTCTGTTTAGAAATTGTGGGATTTGTGATGTCCCATCTACAGCTGAAAATCAAGTCAGCACACAAGAGACACCCATAAAAAAGTAACAGTAATTAAATTTTTTATTTTACTAAATCTTCTCAGGCGCATTTAGAATATCTGATGAATATTAAAAGACTAAATTAATGAATGATATCTATATTAATACTATATTTAATAATTAACAATATTTAAATCATTTGAAATCTTTATACTTTGCAATTATAGTTTACAGCAAGAAAGCTTTATCTATTTAAAATTTCACTATCAGGGACCACGCCACCACCGGTGCTTGTGAAACTTTACTACAAGTTGTTTGAGAGAAGTGATGATGGTTATGAAGTTTGAGAAGAGAAGTATGGGATGATTATAGGACCGGCTGATCAGGGAGTCTTGTCCAGGGAGATTCAGAGTGGGGGCTTCGTCTCATAGATGAAGGTAGAACCTTTAGAAGACCCCCCCCCACCCCTCCGATAAAGCCTGTGGAAGAGGAGAGGGATGTTAAGAGGTATAGGAAGGGGAGGAGGGTGGGGTGTAGGGGATGAATGGATGTGTTTAGGGGGTAATGGGTGGGAGGGAGCGAAAATCTGAGACAAACGGTTTAGGGAGGGTCCACTTCCCCTAAATAGTATATGAGGGAAGCTGATTGGTTTAGGCGTGGCCCCGCTACCGAACTTTGGTTAATCCATTAACTCCATTTAATACAATTTAGTATGATCACTTCTTTTTTATGCTAGAATACAAGTATAATTCTGAATAAGCATATTGTTTCAATTTACTTTAACTGTATTTTGACTAATGTTGACTTTGACTAAGGTTATTTAAAACATTAGACACCTTATTTGCATTTAATGTGCTTTTTATAGGGGGTGGCATAGTGGCTCGGTGGTTAGCACTGTCGCCTCACAGCAAGAAGGTCGCTGGTTCGAGTCCCGGCTGGGTCACTTGGCATTTCTGTGTGGAGTTTGCATGTTCTCCCCGCATTGGCGTGGGTTTCCTCTGCGTGCTCCGGTTTCCCATATAGACCAAAGACATGCGCTATAGGTGAATTGGGTAAACTAAATTAACCATAGTGTATGAGTGTGTGTGAACGCAAGACTGTACGGTTGTTTCCCAGGAAGGGCATCCGCTGCGTAAAACATATGCTGGAATAGTTGTTGGTTCATTCCGCTGTGGTGACCCCTGATAAATAAGGGACTAAGCCGAAGGAAAATTAATGAATGGATGCTTTTTATATAAAATCACTTGTACATTTATTTTGACCTACATTAGCCACCAAAATAGAACATTTTGTGTTTGACCATGTGTCATTTCCTTATAAATGTGTTTCAAATTAAGGACGTCACACTGTTATTGCAGTATTATTCATAAACTATCATTGTATTTATTAAAATGGTATTTAATTTTCACTCCTTTATTTAATTTTGTATTAATTGTTCATGTGCTTTTGTGCTTCGTTCTTTTAAATAATATTTATATTTAAGAGTTTGTATCTAACTTTAAGTCCTTTTAGCTCATTTGAAATTCTTTCAGGTATTTTCTAAACTTGTGTTTCACCTTATTTTTATTTTAGCTTTATTTTAAATGACCAAAAATGATTTTATTTCAAGACATGTCAAGTGGTTTAACAAAAAAAAAAAAAAAGAAAAAGGACGCTTTTAAGATGCTTGAGGTATGTTTACATGACAAAACTATTTTTTCTGCCTGTTCATTTGTTCAAACCTTAAACTGTTTTTAATTTCTTAATTTAATTTCTTTAATTTTTACAATTTGTAATTGTACCATTATCATCTATGTGAAGCAGGGCTGCACGATATTGAAAAAAAAAATCGAACTTTGCAATATATTTTGCGATATGTATTCGTTCCACCAGATGACTTTAAGCTCTATTAATAAAAGAAGTGACCATTTTAGATTGATTGGGATGTTTCTGTAGGTGAGCACAACTGCATATAATCAAATAAACGATCTATAAATACAATAAAAAAAACGATACAACTGAAACAAACAGTGGCGCAGTGGGTAGCACGTTCGCCTCACAGCAAGAAGGTCGCTGGTTCGAGCCTCGGCTGGGTCAGTTGGCGTTTCTGTGTGGAGTTTGCATGTTCTCCCTGTGTTGGCGTGGGTTTCCTCCGGGGTGCTCCAGTTTCCCCCACAAGTCCAAAGACATGCGGTACAGGTGAATTGGGTAAGCTAAATTGTCCGTAGTGTATGAGTGTGAATGGGTGTGTATGGATGTTTCCCAGAGATGGGTTGCAGCTGGAAGGGCATCCGCTGCGTAAAACATATGCTGGATAAGTTAGCGGTTCATTCCGCTGTGGCGACCCCAGATTAATAAAGGGACTAAGCCGAAATGAAAATGAATGAATGAATGAATAATAAAAACAATACAATCAAATTAATCACTATTAAAATTACAAATGGTACAATTTCTTACACCTGACTGTATTTAAAATCCTTATACAGTCACAGGCCTCAAAAACATATGTGAATGATAAATTATAATACAAAATTAACATTGCCTATCCTGCGATGTGACTATTGCATATGATCACATTGCGATGTCGATGCTGAAACGATATATTGTGCAGCCCTAATGTGAAGACTACAAATATACAGTTTAATGAAAGCCGTGATGTCTTGCGCATGTGTATTATGTGTTCGATCAAAAGGTATGAACATGCACTTGACAACTAAAATAACAGTAGTGGACTAAAGGACTGTTTGTGTACAGATGTGCAGTGTTTCTTTACAAAATGGCATCGCCACCTACTGGCCTGGCATGAAGAATACAGTGCTTTTAGCTATTTGTTTTTTTTCCTCAAATCAATTGAAGACCATTCTGACAATGAAATAATTCTATAATATTTTAGCTAAATGTTGTTTAAAAGAACTATGGTGTTTTAACCTTCACCTAGTCTTATCAATCACAACACTTTTACACACCCTTGACATTTTAGCATTCAAAAAAGGGAACAAAAAAGTTAAAGTATGCCATTGTGTACTCTCCCTCTGCTTTCTCCGATGTTACTTTATTCCATTGAGTGTTTTAAACTGGCAGCCATCGAGTTCCACAGTAATATACTATGAAAGTCTAGCATTTTCCAACACTCTTTAAAATATCTACTTTTGTAAGCAACAGAATATTTGATCTCAAAAAAGGTTTGAAACCACTGCGGGATGAGTAAATATCCGTCATTGCCGGTATAAAGTGCAACTAAAGCATATTTATTCAATTAACAGATCTAAACTCCTAAACAAAAAGTCACATTGAGCCTTTCGCAAAAGTCTCAACAACAGCACCCAGTCCAAATAACACTCGCAGGCTTTTCTATTGTTTTGCAAACCTCTGGAAAACAAGCCTCTTTTCTCAGAGTCTTCAGGATTGCTGCTCCAGCGCTGCTCGCGGCATGAAAAGAGGCTGAGGCAGAGCGAGCGGCAGAAGACAGAGGATGAACCCAGGCTTCGCCACGGGGAGATCTCAAAGCGTCTGCGCATAGCGGAGAAAGACGAGGCTCCCCGTAGCGGCGCTCCAACCGACAGGCCTAAAGCGCCACATACTGCTGATCACATCCATCCAGCGCACCCTTCTCTTTGTTCAGAACATCCAGACGAGAAAGCGTTTCCAGCCATTTTCTTTGGCTGAACTCTTGTAGTTTGGTTTTCCAGCACAATATTAGCTAAAGTGTCCTCCTATTATGCTTTGTCAGATATTACATTTCATGTCGAGTGAAATAATGTAGCTGTTTGTGAAAGTAAAAGCTCTGGAAAGTTGCAAAAAGCAAAGTGTAGGATAAATGGAGTGCTTGTCTCCTAAAAGAAAGTTGTCAGGGATTTCAATATTATTCCTATACGTGCTGTCGGTTTGCGGCAGGTTTGTATAATGTCAGTTTAAAGTAGCCATGAAATGAAAGATACGATTGTATTGTTTCCCATATTATGATGTACATCAAATTGAAACGGTCCTAATATGAGAAATAAATGTAGGGCAGGGCATGATTTTATCCATTGGGAACCAGTTGGATCATTGGAAGTTGGGTGTTGCTAACAAAATGGAGGAAAATTGATGAATGGTTAAAAGTAGACTAGAAATTAGCCCCGCCCCAAAGCACTGATAGCCCCGCCCTAAAGAACTGATAGCCACAGCCCAAAGGCATTCCATGTGACCAGAAGTGAAGAAAAGTCATTTTAAGGGAGGAGGAAAGGTTATGGTATTTAATAAAGGATTCATTCATTCATTCATTCATTTTCCTACGGCTTAGTCCTTTATTTATCAATGGTCGCCACAGCGGAATGAACTGCCAACTATTCCAGCATATGTTTTACGCAGCGGATGCCCTTCCAGCTGCAACCCAGTACTGGGAAATTACCCATACGCTCTCACATTCACACACACTCATACACTATGGCCAATTTTGTTTACCCAATTTACTTATAGTGCATGCCTCTGGACTGTGGGGGAAACCGGAGCACCCGAAGGAAACCCAACTGAAATGCCAACTGGCCCAGCCGGGACTCGAACCAGCGACCTTCTTGCTGTGAGGAGACAGTGTTAACCACTGAGCCACCATGCCGCCTCTGATAAAAGATTAAGGCAAATTAATTTTTACAAAATAATGAACTGCACATATCATTTATAACAAGCACTACTATACAAATATAAAAATAAGAAGAGCAAATTTTGACTTCATGTCGACTGTATGGCTCTATTTTAACGATCTAAGCACATAGTCTAAAGTGCACGCATGTATGAATCCACTTTTGCTATTTTAAGAATGGGGAAAAAAGATCTGTGCACATGGTTCATGGCCTAAAAGGGTTGTTCTTACTCTCTTATGAATTATGGGTGTGTTTTGGGTGTAACGTGCATTAAACCAATCAGAGTCTCATCATCCATTTTCTTTTAGAAGCAAGTGTAGTCGCATCATGGTGGATTTGCTATTTACAAGGCATACTTTGTAAGCAGAAAAACTGAATGCTTCACTAGCGAGAAAATGGATCTGCTTATGTGCGAGGTTAAAGTGCAAGAACAGACCATTTACTGACTGAGCTGGATTCCACCAAAGACCCCGCGAGGTGAAGAAGGCATTAGAGGAGGTAGTGGTTTTTATATTTATATAGACAACAGTAACCTTTTACATTTTAATCCTTTAATTTGTCATATCTAAAGATATTTCTCTGGTGCTGCGCATCCGTGTGTGTGTGTGTAATAAGCAATGTGTATGTGTGTTTTGGACCCGCCTATCACTAAATGGAAAAATAAAATAAAAAAACTGCACCATTGACTTTAGACAAGCTTTAAGTTGTTCAATGGCGCAATCTAATTCAGTTGCCTCAAAATTGCGACACCTCCTTTTCAGACCAGGACACCTATGGGTGCACAAATGCATTAGCTATTTAAACAATGTGGTGCATTGTGGTTTGTTTTGCACCTGGCGCCACATTGCATCAGGTTTATGATGTTGTTCATTTGTTCCCTGTTGACAATGTCTACTTTGACCCTCAAATGCTGTATTTGAAGCCGAGATTGGAATAATTTGGTTCGTGTTGTCAACATGTCGAGAAGATGCTGTTTTCTATATTGTGAAAGTAAATCAACTTTGCAGACACTTGTAAAGAATGAGGACTCACGCTTGAATAGATATGGTCAAACTGACTGCGCCACTGTTTTGTTTATGTCACTGTTATTTATAAGAACAAAGGAAGAGCTGAAATTCTGATATGATAGGTTTCAACACATGTTGTAAGTGATTGACCAATCACAGCTGGCTAGGTCACAGAAAGGATGAGTTTAGAGAGACTGGATCCTTGAACAAACCATTTCAGACAACGGAAAGATGTCTAAAAGACACTAAAAGATGTTGACCTATGCTTGACTTCTACAATCTATAATGTTCTGGTAAACTCCCCCCTTTCTTACAGTTGGCTGCAAGCTCACATTCGGATCTGCCTCAATTTAAAATCAACAACTGGTGGATTTAACCAAATCCGAAGCCACCCTTATACTTGATAGATGTCAGAATCAGAATCATAATCAGAATGGGTTTTATTGCCAAGTGTGCTTACACACACAGGGAATTTGTTTTGGCTACAGAAGCTTCCAGTGTACATAAAGTGAACAGTGACAACATGAAATAAATATGAAAAACACAACAAACATTAAACAGAGATGCAATCAGTCAAAAAGCTCTGGAAGGTGAATTGTATGTACAGACAAGTTATAAGGTGCTGTGTACGACTGCATAGAAAAAGTATTGCACTGTAAATTGTTATAAGGTGCTGTGTACGAGTGCAT
>CAIGQW010054506.1:2223901-2235743 GCA_903798125.1 Danio choprae
AAAAAATCAAGAGAACCAGAAAATGTGAAAAAGGACAACCCAGTAACTTTGTATTGTAATCATGAAAAATAAACGTCCTAAAACGGTATTGTGGTGGGGAAGGCATGATCGAACACCCAAAAAGGGGAAAGAGCAAGCGGAGACACCGACGGCTGGTCAGTGGTCCAATCATAAATAATCAGTAACACCTGTATTTTCTAGTGATTGGGCTGGAGAGACACCCTCATAAGAGGATGAGAAGGAGCAGCCGAGAGAGAAGAGAGCCTGAGACTCGACACAACAAATAAATATTTGTTCTGCACTGATACAACAAACTTTACTACAGGTATGTATAATATTTTTTCGTTTAGTTTTTTCCTTAAACTACGTTTACAAAACACAGCCATTTCTGTACTTGCTGTAGCAGTAAAAACTCGCTGTAAAAAAAAAAACTGCACATTTAGCTTAGCTTAGCATAAATCATTGAATCAGATTAGACCATTAGCATCTCGCTTAAATGAAATCAAAATGCTTTGATAATTTAAAGAAATCCTATTTAAAGCTTGACTTTTCTGCAGCTACATCGTATACTAAGACTGACGCAAAATCCAGAGAACCAGAAATGCAGTTGAAATATTGTAGTTGTAATTTTTATTGCAACACCTAAAATTATTTTAACGTAAACAGCAACTTTTCATCTTAGTACACAGTGTAACTCCAGCAGAGTCAAGCTTTACATTGGAAAATGATCAAAAAAAATATGAGCGAGTTGCTAATGGTCTAATCCGATTTAATGATCTATGCTAAGCTAAGCTAAAAGTGTTCCCGCCAGACCCTGAGATCAGCTGAATGGATTAATAAATGGTAAAAAACAACAACTGTTTAACTCTAGAGGAGTTAATTATTTCCACACAAAGTGGAGTATTCCTTTAACAAATAATCTGTGTGGTATTTTGAGCTGATACATCATAAGCATTTGTCATACTGACTTACTGACTGAAACATAAATATATCAAGTAAACAAAACGTTGCTAAAAATCACTGACAAACTATACATTTATTAATTTATTATATAATATTATATATAATAATAATAATAAAATCAATTGTAGGTGAGGTTTGAAATCTCTCATATGTGACTGATGGTTACATGGCCAGAAGCAGACCTGTGTTTCTGAAACTGTGTGCATTGGTTTTGGTGGTTTACAAGGAAATTTGTATAATGACATGGGTATGACCTAGCTGTACACTATTAAGCTTGGTTGAGAGGACATGCCCTAATAATGGTTAAAAATCATACTAAACAGGGTCCTTTGACAATCAAATTTTGTGGGATTTAGGAGTAGGGATGGGGTAAGGCTATATAATAAGCGTTTTCACTGTATAAAACACATTATGCCTCCGGAGAGTCCTCGTAAACCACCAATGTACACATATGTGTGTGTGTGTGTGTGTGTTACCCTGAAAGTCTTTCTGTCGTGTTTCGGGTGAGCGATGTCCACACTGCTGCGCACCATTAGCAGGATGTCCAGCAGGCTGTAGAGTTTGTAGAAAACACTGCCCTCTGCTGGAGGATCATAGTCCAGCTCATCCTCAGCACTGGCCTGAAGATCCTCCCGCAGAAGACCTGACAGACAGAGAGCATTATATTATTTATTTATTTTTCTGTACACGTAAACATCAATACTGAATCTGACAACTGTAATTACTGTAACTGCAATTATCCCAGTACTGGGTTCCAGCTGGAAGGGCATCCGCTGAGTAAAACATATGCTGGATAAGTTGGCGGTTCATTCCGCTGTGGCGACCATGATGAATAAAGGGGCTAAGCTCAAGGAAAATGAATGAATGAGTGATTATCAGAAACAATTATATAATTATAAATATTATATACTATATACGTACACAAATCTTTTCTTTAAAATAGTAATTAAAACAAAATTTCAAATTATTTACATTTTAAAAAGTATCAAACTAGAAAAAAATTACTTAAATCGTTTTTAAATGCAAAGTTCATTAATTACACCGGTTAATTTGAATATTCTAAAATTATAATTTTGCATAATTAATTTCTCATAAAATTGTGATGTCAAAATCACACAGTTAAATGACAAAATAAAGACAACAAAAATATAAAAAAATTACTTAATCTTACATACATAATACATATTAGAATTAAAATATATACACTATAATATATATATATATATATATATATATATATATATATATCAGTCGCCACAGCTGAATGAACTACCAACTTATCCAGCATATGTTTTACACAGCGGATGCCTGTCCAGCTGCAACCCAGTACTGGGAAACACCCTCACACACACACACATACTATAGGCCAATTTAATTTATTCAATTCACCTATAGCACATGTTTTTGGACTGTGGGGGAAACCGGAGCACCCGAAGGAAACCCACGTCAACACGGGGAGAACATGCAAACTCCACACAGAAATGCCAACTGTCCCAGCCAGACTCGAACCAGCGACCTGCTTGCTGTGAGGTGACAGTACTAACCACTGAACCACCGTGTCGCATTGCAAATTTATTATATCTTTAATCTTACATTAAAGTGGGGAAAATAATAATAATAAGTCTAATATTAAATATTTAAATAACATATTTAAAAATAAATACTTGGACATTTTTATTGACACGTATAGTAAGACGCATTTAAGCTGATGCTAAATATTCTCACACACATCAGGTGACTAATGTTTATGAGTGTGTTAGATGTGCAAATATTATTAATATTAAATGCATGTTCTGATGCGGTGAGAGTCAGAGACGGTGTTTACTGACGCTTTTTCTGAGCGGACAGCAGCACAGGAGTGTCGGCAGGCAGTGATCCGTCCTCATCGTGTCCCGCTCTGGACTCCAGATATGACGACACACACGTTTTGACCAGCGAGTGGCTCTTCACTTCAGGATGTTTCTCTTCCGGGACAGGTGCTTTGACGGCCTCCTGGCTCTTGTTGGGTGTGGATTTGAGCATGGCGTCCTGCATCCTCAGGATCTGCCCGAGCTGATCGCACTCGCCCGAAATTCTCTGCCGCTTGACGCCCTTCTTCACTCCTTTGCCCCCCAGAGGGTTTGCGGGACCTGGAGCCGCTTGTTCGAGAGATGCTGCTGGTTCCTGTTATATTTGACAGGAAATATTGATTTAGTTTTAGTCTTAAAGGAGGCCTACTGTATTATGCCCCTTTTTACAAGATGTAAAATAAGTCTCTGATGTCCATAGAGAGAGAGTGTGTGTGTGTGTGTGTGTGTGTGTGTGTGTGTGTGTGTGTGTGTGTAGTTTCGGCTCACAATGCCACACAAATAATGTTTTATAGCTCTTTGAAACTGACCCATTTAGGCTTTGATCCTAATTGTGGCATTTTTGGTCACTGTCGCTTTAAATTCAAATGAGATTGTGCTCGTTTCAAAAGAGGGCGGAGCTACAAATGCCTGTTTGTCAGCATAGTGGCAGGACTAATGTTGTAAGCGAAAAGATGTGTTTTTATTTTGAATGGTGACACGCACGGACAAGAAATCTTAAAGGTGCAGTATGTAAGTTTGACACCCAGTGGTTGAACTAGGTATTGCACTCCTGGATCAAAACACATTTTCACTAGACTCCTCCTCTGACAAGTCCACAAAAGCACAGGTTGCCAGATTGACGCAAGTGTGCCTGACTATTGATCCTAAAGGCTGACTTAAGGCTGATTTGAAGGCTGGTTTTCTAACTAAAAGCAACTGCATACAATAAAATAAATATTTTGTATACTAAAAGGAGTTTTTGTCCTAACCAACACCTGAAATTTCTATTTTAGAAATGGCTTCTATGTCTCACAGGTGAACAGCTGGATGTGATCACCTCAGGTACACCTCCTGTGCTTTATTCAGTGTTAAATGCTAACAATGTGAGTTTGAATGTGATTTTACCTGACATTTATTGCCATACTACTGAAGGCAGCAGCAGATAGTTCACCTCTGATCTTGAAAATAAAATAAACCATTTAAAAACTGAACTTTAGAACTGTGACTCAGTGGAAGCCAACACATATCAGTCATTCAGCATCTACATTTAATAATGTTAAAGAGGTTTAATATGTATTAATTAGATTGTTAGAAAGATAAACCGTACCATTTTGCTGGAGTGCAGTGAGTGCACTATTCTGTGCTTCTGAATGGCTGTATTTAAATTTCTATTGTGTTTCGTCTGGTGCAAACAGCCAAATTATCTTATCACTGCAAATCTCGCCATGTAGCGTGTTGTTAGGACTCATTTCGGGGCTGCTACTGTCGACTGGAGGTCGCATTTTCGGTCGTGGGCATATGCTTTCAGAGCCTTTCTGACTGAATCAATCAATTGCGCTGTTTGCTATGAAGGCAACCTGGGGTGCTGAAAGATAATTGGCTAAAGTGGCAGTGGGCGGATTAAAAGAACCAAAACAAAGACAGACGCTCCGGCACGTAATGCACATTTTCAAAGAAGAAGTACCGACTTTAACACTGTTTTTCAGATCTTATTGGCTGTTGTCATTTTCCGCTCTTGTCAGATGTTTTTGTCATTCAGAACGTTTTTTTTAATTAAGTTTATGTCTTGATAATAAACAACGTCAATTAAATAAACACTGACCTGGACTGGAGGTCTCTGTGGGGAAGCAATGTGGTCGATGATCAGTCGTCCTTCATCAGAATCTGATTCTGGCTCCGTTTTGTCATCCTTCAAGGATCTTGGCCGTTTGGCAGGAGGACACTGAACGGAGGGCATTTCTGACTCTTCATTTTCATGTTCAGCAATTTTTACTTCATCATCCAGAGTCGTGTTGGTTTCATCTTGTTCCTCAGGCACAGTTTCATGAGCGTCTTGAGACGGTGAGGTGGGTTTTTTAGCATCTGAAGAGTCTGTGGGTTTCCTGGGGTTTGAGGTAAGTTGACACGGAGCTGCATTCGGATTTGGACTGGTTGTTTTCGGTTTATTTTGGTCCTTTGTTTTCTTAGTAGGCTTGTAAGACTCGCCGAAGGACTCCAGATCTGTGAGGTCAGTCTCGAAATCCAAACTAGTGTCATCAAACGTCACCACACTCCTGGAGCTTTTATCCTGAGCAGAGAAAATTTATGTAAATAAACATTTAGTGCTGGGCAAAGATTAAATCGCATGCAAAATAAAAGTCTGTTTTGACATCATATGTGTGTGTGCGTGTATACTGTGTTTATTATTATGCATATATAAATACACACGTGCATGCAAATACTTGAGAAAATGTTTATTTATATTTAGGTATAAAATGTATATGATACAAATATATCAGGGTTTCTGCAGGTTTCATTAAGTCAAACTTAAGACTTAAGACACTTTTAAAACCATTAAGAATGATATTTTAGACTTATACTGGGTTAAACAGTAAGAATTTTGGTTTTCCTTCCCTGATAAGGGAATTTAATGGTTAAAAATGTCTAACAGTTGTTGTGAATTGTATATCTTTACAATAAAAAACTTAAAATATAAGGTTTATTGAGATGCATTGTTGGTCGTTGGATGGATGTCAGCCCCACTGAGTAGCTTTACTCGGACAAAATGAAATTAAGACTGGCTTAAAATGATTTAAGACCGGCAACCCAATATTTCAATGCGTTTTAATTTAATTTAAGACTTTTTAAGGCTTAAAATTTTGCTTTGGAAATTTAAGACAATTTTAAGACAAATTTAAGACTTTTTAAGACCCAGATGTAGATTGACAGGTAAATCGAGAGCTTTGCCTTTCAGCTCAGCTCCTTCTTTACCACAACGGACCGGTACATCGACTGCATTACTGCTGCACCAATCTGCCTGTCAATCTCACGTTCCATCCTTCCCTCACTCGTGAACAAAACCCCAAGACACTTGAACTCCTCCACCTGGGGTAAGGACTTTCCTCCAACCTGGAAATGTTGTTTTAGATTTAAATGTTTTACATATTGATAAAAATCTAACTAAATTAAATACTTATTTTATATTATAATATTAATATTTTGTGGTGTTTTTTTTCTTCAGAAAATTCATCATTACATTTTATAGGTCACCAGGTAGCCATTAGTACAATAACTGACTTGTAATTTATTTTCGGTAGGTTTCAAACTGTGCAGTGTTTCGTCCTCCTCTCTGTTTCTCTATGAACTGTTCTCACCTCAGCAGGAGGAGTGCTTTCGAAGCTCAGTTCTTCTCCAGTGAGGAAAAACACCGGTCGTGTTGAAGTCTTGGTGAAGAGCAGCTTCAGGCTCTCCTCGTGAAACAGCAAACTCCTCTCTCTACAGCTCATCTCCGTCTTCAGCAGTGGAGCATCGATGAACGCTGTCTTACTCTGACAGCTGCCTGGAAAACAACAACACTCACCGTCACAGGCTGCATTACAAACCAAGCTTTTTTTAGTAAACCAAAACTGAAACTAAGCCTAAAACTATAGGTAAAAAAAACAAACAAACAAATAAACACACTATAAATTAAAAACTAAACTAACAAAAAAAAAAAAAGCAAATCTTTGGCAAACCTTTGTCAAGTACCACAATACGTATTTACATCCACTAATGCCAGTTAAAACTGTACTGTGCCAAAAGGAAGCCCTATGTTAACAGTGTCCAGAAGCGCCGTCGATTTCTCTAGGCGGATGAACCATCACACAGTGCAAATGTGTACTGTGGTCAGATGAATCAGTATTTCAGGTATCTTTTGGTAGAACTGGAGGCTGTGTGCTCCGGACCAAAGAAGAAAAGGATCATCCAGACTGTTACCAGCAACAAGTCCAAAAGCCAGGGTCTGTCATGATATGGGGTTGTGTCAGTGCCCTTGGCAAAGGTAACTTGCACTTCAGTGATGGCACTATTAATGCTAAAAAGTACATAGAGGTTTTGGAGCACAATATGCTGCCTTCTTTTCCATGCATATTTCAACAAGACATATCAAAACCACATTACAAAGTCCTGGCTGAGGAGGAAGAGAATACAGGTACTTGACATGCCTGCATGCAGTCCCGACATATCTCCAATAGAGAATGTGTGGTGCTTTTTGAAGCGCAATATGTGAAAACGAAGACCCCGTACTGTTGCATATCTAAGATATATTATGATATAGAATAAAATACTTATACTATACACATAAGACAGGCTATAAAAGTACTTTTACATGAGACTGAACCATGTTGTGCAGGATATTGTGCAGAAAAAAAGGTATTTAAGGTCTAATATTGTGCAAGAGGTATTTAAGGTTGAAGCAGGCAGCGCAACATGATTGTGGTACATTATTAGTAAACACTGAGTCCTTGTAAGGTGGAGTTTAGATAAAGTGTCAGGTGCATAAAAGAGAAGAGTGTTTCTACAGGTGGTTTGTCAAGCCCACTCACCTGAATGAAGCACAATTTAAAATGCACAGTGTTTCCAAGAGACATGGAGTGATTAGGGAAGTGTCTATAGTGCAGATGTGCAACCTGGTGCAAGAGTCAGAGAGACGAGGGGGTGTCCTTCCGCAGGTGGTTTGTTAAGCCCACTCACCTGTATGGGACATACTCAGGAATGCATGGGGAGGTTTCAGAGGAGGGTAAGTTGACTGGAGTTGAGGGCTCTAACAGCCTGTGGGAAGAAGCTGTAGAGTAGTCTAGCCGAGCAGACTTTAATACTTCGAAAGAGGTAGTCAAAGTAAACTTAGAAATCCATATTGTCCCAACTTTTTCTGATTTGGGTATGTACAAAGACGATAGCACAAGAGTTAATGTAAACTGTGCCCACATTAAACTGTTACACTAATCACGTTCTGTTAATTCTGATACTAGAACTAGAAACTCTGAACTAGAATTACTAAAACGACATGCATAAACATTAAACAGAAAATACAATAAATAAAACAAAACTAAAACTAACAGAAACCATTAATGAAAACAAACCAAGATAAACTAGATTTACTAAAACTTCATATTTAAAATCGAAATATAAAATAATATAAAACTAAATTAAAACTAACAAAAAACACTAATGAAACGAACTAAAAAGTAAAATCTCTAAATACAAACTTACTTAAAATTCAAAACTACAATAATCTTTTTAGGAACGGGCATTAAAACGGCAGACGAGTGCTCACCTTTCCCAGGATTCATTCTGACCCACACGGGCAGCTCCCATGATTCAGTGAACTCAGAGCTGTTGTTCAGGAGCTGAACGAAGGCCTCTTTGGCTAAACACACGTGTGGCTCGTATGTAGCGCTCAGCTTTTCTGCATTAATGTCACTGCTGATGGCCTGGAGACATTCAAAGACATCAGGACAGCCCTGTTTTACATCCATAATAACAGCAGTAAAGTATGGAGTGCCACCAGGTTCTGTCTTAGGTCCACTCCTGTTTTCAATTCATATGCTGCCATCACAGCTGGAAAGTAACCGATTCTATGTAACTTGGTTTATGCGATTAGAGTACAAAAATAAATACTTTTAATTAGAGTAAACTACTTTTTAAAGGGGTAGTTCACCCAAAAACTAAAATTCTGTCATTATTTAATCATACCCCATTTGTTTAAAAGCTGTTTGAGTAACACAACTCCATGAATAAACATTTATTTGCTTTAATATGACTTTAATCTTAACTTGAAGTATTATGAACTTTACCTGTAAAGCTGCTTTGAAATGATTTTGTATCATGAAAAGTGCTATATACATAAATTAACTCGATATAACTTAAAGGCCCACGAAATTTGAAACAAATACTTTTGTTTTGCTCCTTCTCTTTTTAGAGATCCTGTGCCTCTCAGTCATGAGCTCTGCTAGTTTCAGTAGACCAGTGGTTTTGAATCTCTGTACATGTTGTATTTACCATACAGGACTTGAGCTCTAAACACTAGTTAGTGAACTTATACTAAAGGGATACTCACATAGTTGTAATTCAAACAAATACCAGCAGTGCCCTCTAGTGGTTAAAGACACATTTTGCAGGAACTGAAATGATGAACTTTACCTGTATATGAACGAAGTACATGCTAAAAGTTTTTTATAAGAAAATTACAAAGAATTAAATCATTTTCATTATTATTTTGGGGTGGAAGCTTTTTGTTTTTTCTTACATGATTAACATTTATAATAATAATAATAATAATAATAATAATGTGGCGACACAGATTAATAAAGGGATTAAGCCGAAATGAAAATGAATGAATGAATGAATGAATAATAATAATAATAATAATAATAATAATAATAATCTTAAAAATAACAACATTTATATAGTATTTGATTCTTAATATATATGATGATAATATATAAAATATAATTATACTGAACTTAAAGCAATTATTATTTTTTTAATTCTGTTTTTTTTTCTTAAATTTTATTAAACAATGCAAAATAATGTTTGTTTTTTGTGCCAAAAATAATACAACTGTATTTTTCCTGCTTTTACAACAAAAACAAATAATATTAATTTAAATGTAACTACATGTATTGAATATTTCATATAAATATATTTAAATTATTCATTTGTTTCTTTCTTTGTTCGCACAATCACAGACTGGTACTTACATTGTGTACTGCATGTGCTTTTTTAGCCGGAGGAACCACTTTCGCCACAGTCTCATAATCTACAGCAAGTGGAGTGTTTGCTGGTATGGCGTTTTCTTTTACCATATCCGTTTTACCCTGAGAAGAAAAACAAAAGAGATTAATGAAACAAACACCAGTATACCACACACATGCTGAAAAAGAAATATAGAATATAAGTACCATCGCCAGAATCTGTTTCTCAAAGTTGAGCGATATTTTACACACAAACTTTAGACTGGTCAGACTAGTAATCTCCTGAATGCCGTAAACCTGTGGGTAGCTCTTCACATGATCCAAGCAGGCGGAAAAATATTCCTGTAGAGGAAAATAAATAAATAAATAAATAAAATAAAATAAAAAATAATATAAAAACAGCAACTACTATTCTGAAATAATTAATAAATAATTTACATTAAATTATTGTTTATTATTACCGATAAATAATTTAGTAATTATTAATTATTATTATTATAGATAAATAATAAAACAAAATAATACATTTTTGCATAGAAATTAAATAAATAAAATACATTTAAAAAAATGTAAATAAAGAATACCTCAGTGTAGCGGGTGGCATCTGGTGGCATGTAGTTGTACCCATCAGCATGCAATCTAGAAACCTCTAGTAGGTATTTCATAAACTCTGTCGCTTCATTCCTCACCAGCTCCATCAAACGCTTCGAAAAGAGAGACAAGAACCACATTAAAACTACAATACTGTATATAATACTGTATATATAATACATTGAAACTATAATACTGTATATATAACTATAATACATTAAAACTACACTATGCGTCTGCAAAACTGATAATCATCCCAAAAAGTCACTTCGAAAACAAAACTATACTTTGAGAGTTTACCTTTGAAGCTTTCTTATAATTCCTGGTTTTGAGCATGTTGAGGTATGATCTGCGGTCTTTTGCATTGATCTTGGTGAAGCTGGGGTACGGCACTAAAGGTTCAGGAAAAGCTGAAACATCAGAGTTCTTCTCAGGTTTGGCTTTAGATTTGTTTTTTTGAGTTGGTTTGCGTTCAGCCGTGGCCTCATCTGCTGCCAACACGTTACTAACATCTGAATCCTCATTACACTTGGTCGTCTGTGATTCTGCATCGGCCTCTTTCTGACCGGAGTCCTCTGGTTTTACACCAGAGCTTTGAAGGGCATAAAGAAAAAAATATACAGCTCAATAATATATCGTAATTTAACCTTTGGATAGTTTTGCATTTTTGTATTTAGATAAAGCAGAGTGACATCAGGTGACTTTGATGGCACTGGATATTAACAGAAGACTTTAAGACTTTCTTTTTAACTGAAGAAATTAATTTCCCATTTACGATTCATCCATGTTTAACATACGTCGCATTAATAAAAAATAACAAAAAAACTATGCAGTTCTAGTAAAGAAGTTATTTTTAAACTATTATTAATATTATAGTAACGTATGCATAATTAAAAGCTATAGTTTAGAACAACAGAATATTAATACATAAATAAATTACCAAACTAAAATATAGAAAATGTATTTAATAAAAAACATGCATAATTAAAAAGTGAATATTGTTGAGTATCGTAAAATCAACCCCACCCAAATATAAATGTCACATATTAAATATTAAAATACTAAAGAAAACAAATATATAGCAAAAATATAATTAACTTTTTTTTTTTTTAAATGGCATATATAATTAAGAGGTTAATGTTGTTTAATATCACAAAATCTATTTTAAATACAAAATATCAAAGTATTTAGCAACAAAAAAAATACCTCATTAAAATGTTTGTGGATAATTAGGAGTTGAATAGCATTTAGTATTATATAATCCTTGCCTTTATATAAAATAAAAAGCATTTTATACATATTTATATAAAACATAATAATTTCCCTTGAAATTAGGAAGAAATGTTATCAGACCTTAAAACAAATAGCAACTTAAAACCATATCTAATCATATCATATCATATCAATAATATCATTTTCAAGTGGTCTCTTATTATCTTTTCATAGCAGTATATTGACAACATTTAACATGGTTTTAATAAAGCAACTATGGTAATTTAGTACAAATGTACATTAAAGTATTTATGCTACTTACTCTCCTGTCAGATAGTCTTGGCTTGTGGTCACTAAATTAGATTGAGGTAAAGTTGGTTTAATATTCGCATATTTATATTCGTTAGTTTTTATATTCGTTCATTTTTGAACAGTGACAACTTGTGACAGGTAGGCCTGCCACAATAATCAATATATCAACTGATCACACAACACATGGACATGACCTCAATAATTTTTGGTGATGCATTTTAT
>CAIGQW010054506.1:2235843-2247606 GCA_903798125.1 Danio choprae
TTAGCTGATTGTGCAACATGTCTATCTCTACTGGAGGTGACAGTATGGTTAAAGAAAACACCATAGTATTTAGTATAAATTCCTATAGTATATTTTCATGTGGGTGTCTAGCATTATATAACGAGTGGCATAAAATGGTCTTAAAATGACAATAATATATATTTTGGTGCAATATATCGTACGACAATAAACAGATATCACGACAGGCCTAGTAACACGGTCTCTATGTTGTTTATTACGCTACTTTGAATATTTAGGTGTGGTATCTCATGTAAATATGACATCAAAACAACATTAGCTTTTACTTTGATAGACATTGGCTGCTAATATAATTTCCCTATTTAGAATTGGCAAACAATACGTTTCTGAAATGATATTATTAAGGAGAAAGTCTGAATGTGCGAATAAAAATCCAACTTTACCCCAATCTAAAATGAGTTGTTATTAGTTTTTATGGACTAACACTAAATAGCACCCAGTCTCTCTGCAGAACTGAGGTAAATTACCACCTTTACTTGACTTACCTGTGTAAAAGAGCGAACAGTTCTTTGACGTTTGGCGCCAGAGTGAACTTTTCAAACAAATCTCTGGAGAAAACATAAGGAGGAGCGACCGCAGCCTCTTCTACATCCCTGAAGATAAAATACAGTCCATAAAACAGCTTAACGTAAACATCACGAATAACTTCGGAGAATGGCGATATGGTGGACACCTACCATTTTAAGTCCATGGCCTCAGGTTTGTTTTTTAACATTTAGATGTCATTCATATCTATCGTTAATAAAACACCGCGTATGGTATCTTGAGCTTTGCACGTTGACGTTTCTCCATCATAACAGTCCCGATTCCCGAATGTTCCGGGTGGAAACAACACGTGACATAAAGGTTCCGCTTCTTATTAAACGTTGGAATAACCGTCCAACGAAAACTAAATTGGCCGTAGTGTATGTGTGTGAATGAGTGTGTATGGGTGTTTCCCAGTACTGGGTTGTAGCTGGAAGGGCATCCGCTGTGTAAAACATATGCTGGATAAGTTGGCGGTTCATTCCGATGTTGCGACCCCAGATTAATAAAGGGACTAAGCTGAAGGAAAAGGAATGAATGAATGAATAACCGTCCAATGTTGCTAACCGTCGGTAAGTGCTTACAGTCATTACAGTTAGACAATGTTAACCACATATTCACTACGATTTAGCTACGCTAACCATAGTTTAACCATGTTATTTGTAGCAAAACTGAATATATAGTCTAAATGGTTAACGTTAGGTTACCGTTCATTTATTACAGTTAATTCACATTTCTGAGGTAATATCTAGCAATTCTGACTTCACTTCTCATAATGTTATTTTATTTATCAGACTTGACTACAAATGCAGATGTACCATGTTTAACATCCTTGTTTTCACTACAATATGTTTTATAGGCATTGGTTATTTTTCACTAGGGTATAAAAGGGTACTAAGTAAAAACTGTGATGTAAAACTCGGGCTAATTCTGAGGAAAAAAGTCAGTCACAATTGGTGGCTAAACAGAAATGTTAAATAAAAGTTACCCAAATAACTTCCTAAATAATAACTGCAAATATGGTAAAACCATTACTTGTTAAAGCCTGAATTCTAACATGTTGAATTAATCTTTGGGAGTTGACTTTCGACATGTTGGTGGTTTCAAATGAACCTTTCACACTTCATAATTAAATCATTTGTTTATATCAAATTTAAAGTTTGCTCTTATTTACTTAATTGTGCTTCTTACTCACCTTAATTCAGCCCATCAAAGATATAGATTACTTTTTTCTTCAGTAAAGTATTAAAGCCGGTTTTGTTAAGCTGAAACTGTGGCCCTTATGATGGGTGTTGAGCCAAATGAACTTGAACCAAATGTAAATGATTATTTACAGCATTATTACTACTAACATGATCGTTTCACTTCATAAGCCTTCAGAGTATTGTCAGGAGCCACAGGTAATTTTATCTTGCCTGTACGTTTTATGAATCACCAATGACCTGTTTCAGCTAAAAAAAACAATTTTAATGTTCCATAGAAATCATAGGGCATCATGGTGGCGCAGTGGGTAGCACGATCGCCTCACAGCAAGAAGGTCGCTGGTTCAAGCCTCAGCAGGGTCAGTTGGCATTTCTGTGTGGAGTTTGCATGTTCTCTCCGTGTTGGCGTGGGTTTCCTCCGGGTGCTCCGCTTTCCCCCACATGTCCAAATGACATGCGCTATAGGTGAATTGGGTAAGCTAAATTGTCCGTAGTGTATGTGTGTGAATGAGTGTGTATGGATGTTTCCCAGTGATGGGCTGCAGCTGGAAGGGCATCCGCTGCGTAAAACATATGCTGGATAAGTTGGCGGTTCATGCCGCTGTGGCGACCCCAGATTAATTAAGGGATTAAGCCGAAAAGGAAATGAATGAATGAATGAATATAGAAATCATAAAATAAATTAGAATCTCATTTAAATATATTCTTTAATCCTTTAACATTTATATTGCCTCTTCTTACAAGCACAAGCCTGTTTTATTGTTGATGTACGTGTGTAATAGTCCATTGCCATAATAAAAGCTTTACAAAACTGCTTTATTTCAATCATATTTGACATTGGGAGCTTTTAAAGTTAATTTTTAAATAATTTCCGTCTCTTTTTCCTCTGTGAAACTTCAATGACACAATCTGCGAACAGAAGTATGACACACATTGAATAAGAGCCCATTACAAGCGGTAAATTTTATTATGGGATAACAGCACATAAAGCACATCTAAAATCGATGTGTCCAATGCACTTTTAATAAAGGTAATATTAAAGGTACAGTTTCTAAGTACAATATAACAACATTCATATTAGAATGAAAAGTATTTAAAAGACAACATTAAATTTCTTATTTTTCTTTACAGCGGTATTTACAAAATGAATCAAAATACTTATTTCCATATTTAAGAATCAGACAAACGGAAGGAGCAAAACCACTATTGAGAAGAGACTATCTCCTAAAGAGAGTTCCAAAGAGCTGAATAAAAAGGTACATGATCGACTGTCCCCATTTTAAGATCAGTAGCAAACATGTGACGTAAAAATATGTGACAAAACGCAAACCTGTTTTCTGCTTTTTAGCCCCACCACCCACCCCCCCCTTCCCCGCAGGTTGGCAGGAGCAAAATGCAACCCGTCCCGCTCCAGCCCTTGTGCCCTTCCCTTCAGCTCAACGGGAAATAGAAGTGTAGTATGCATCATACACATATGAACACTTAAAATACATTGCATTAGTCATTTTGTTTCATAATCGTCAACTTAAAATCGAATCGGCAGGAAACAACAAGGAGAACACGGAGTGGATTGTCTATTGTCCGCCATTTTGTCTGCGAATATCCAAAGGGGGCTTGTGTTAAATACACCCAATGAAATGTCCGATGTGAAGTTGTTTGGAGGGGAAAAGAAAGAGAATATCAGGACATCACAGAGACAATAAATGTTGTTTCCATGGCTATAAACGAACATGAAATGCCTCATTTACATACAAAAATAAAAGTCGGTAACACCAGACAGAATTCACTTACGTGTGCAAAACACGGTCGAAAAAAACGGTGAAAACGATAACGGACGAATATATTTTCTGCATCCTGCACCACTGAGAGGCACTCAGCGTCGTTTGCTAAGAAGTATTGCAAGTAGATTCTGCCTTGCTACAAAACAGGCCGTTTCGCAACAAAACTTCGCACAACCGCTTTTGTCCTGTACATTTTCCAACACTTAACCATTGTGAGTGTGTGTAAGTGTGACTTTGAAATTTAAAACAAACCAAAACTGAATGTGTGATTTAAAAAAACAAAACGAATATGGAGGGAGCCCAAACGTGACAGACAATCCGTTAGTTAATCGCGTGTCTAAAGTCCATCCAGCGTCCAATACAGAAAACAAGCACTGGATTAGAAACGCCTCCAAAAACGAACACAATACTGCTGCTTTTTTTTCTTCTTCTCCATTTTGTAAGCACAATTGTCAAAAATTCAAAATTGCGACGTATAACTTAGCTGATACTTGCTAATAATCTTAAAAGTGGGAAGGAAACAAGCCGCGTCCCAAGACTAGCACACTGATACAGGTACTCGCTGGGTATTCGAAAGTAAATTTACCACTATCATTATCTTTATCGTTATCGTTATTATAATCGTTATTATTATTATTCTTTATCGAGTCCTAATATTAATAATGCATCAATACTCAGTGAAATGAATGGACTAAAAGGGTGGCCTAGTCTATGAATCCATAATTTTTGTTCACAAAAGTAACTTACCTAGCACCACACGTCAGTATAACACAAAAATTAATGTCCGCACACCCTACCGCTAATCGAACTAAGTCTAAAAGAGAGAAGTATACTCAAAACAGATATTGTACAGCATGATGTGTCTGATAAAACAGATAAATATTTCGCACTGAGCGGGTCTTAATAGCAGTATTCTCTTCTTACCTATACAGACAGAAGTTACAAAGTTACTTTTATACATGTGATCGATAGAACATTAAATATCGTGAATTAAAAGCCGAAAGGAGGACAGGGAAACGTAGCTGTACAGGCTGTTTTTGACGTTCGTAGTTCTCCGCTCGGGAACAGAACTAGTCAATATACAAATAAAACCAAAACGAACTTAAAAATGCAAAGCCAAAACGAGAAAAATGAAACGCGATAAATAAGAAAATGTATTTACATGCAGATGTTCAAAGCCTATGCACAAAATGAATCGTAATACACCATATATATTATTGCTTGACATTCGTTTATGGCTAAAAGACTTCTTCTTTTCGTCTATTATCTAAACATAGTTCACTTTTAATAACGCGCGTCAGCTGTGCTTTTGGAAAGAAAAAAAAACACGAAGGAAAATGATTGACGTAAATCTTAGTAACACTTTAACCTTCAGCTCGAATGCTGTCGCGAGCATGACACATTTATCGGAATTGCGAGAAGAAAAATATCGGTAAATGTGCCAAAGTCCGTGAGTGCATAGGCCTTGTTGCATAAATCTAATTGAAATGTTAACGTCGAAGTGCGGTGTGTCATGCTAGTACAGCCTCGTCAACGGACTTAAGCTCAGTGCTACGTAAAATAGTTTAAACCCTGGGAAAGAAACGTAAGATCTTACATACAGTTCACCATCTCACCCTGCTGCGCCTGATCGTTTAAAGCCTTGTCTGGGGGGTTTTGACCTTAAGCAGACGTTACAAATACCACAAAACACACAGATTTCCGTGTGTATATGCTTTCGCATCCACATACGGACGTATATTGCTTCTTACAAAGAGGGAAACACAGTTAACGAGAAAAAAAACAAAGAATTTACAATAAAGACAGAGGAAAACATTTATGGATCTTCCACCTCCACGCGTCTAAAATACCACAGATTCAGAGGTGTTTAAGTACCTTGTGTTAGAAAAAATACATTTTTGTCCCAAAAAAGTTGTCTCTCGTAGCATATTGCTTTCAAATGTAATCTAATACAAATTACAATAAAATACGACGTGCAAAAAAAAAAAAGTAGTGGCAAAACGTGACAGCTTTTATGGTGTTGTTCTGAATTGAGGATCATTGGACAGGCAACAGCAAAGCTTGTTTATCAAGGGGACTCCACAGCAGTGGTTACCCTGTAGAAACCCGTATTTGTCGAGCGACGGACGTCTCAAGGTGGAGCAAAATCGTGAAGAGGTATTTGGCACATAGACTCGAACAATTATCAGCGACAATTAGAACAAATCCCAATCCAGAGAAGAAGAAAAAAAAAACCCACACGTTGTAAATAAGTTAGCGTAGCACGCTTGAGGTTGGTATCTTGCTTTGTTTGAGTTTAGGGAATTAGATCTTGGGTGACTCGATAAATCCTGTGGCCTACGGGGCGAATTAATGAAATGACACATTTCGCATTGTTTATTCATGATGTACTACTGTCTTCTCTTGACTTGACAGCACTCATGCTAGTGAATAACGGGGTGCGACATGAGTACAAAATTGCGAAAGATGAAAAATGAGGGTTGCAGAATGAACAGTAACAGATTTGTACTTTTAACATAATACCAGGTTCTTTTTTTGGTTCAGTTTTGTTTCTAGTGAGCTGCCTTGTCTGTTGTCTACATAGGCAGCATAATGTAACGTAGTGTGAGTGGTTTAGATCAATCTACATCCACCACTGCTCTGTCGCATAAATAGCGCGACCTATACATGCAACAAATGCTTTGTCTCGTCTCACAATTGATTTCTAAGGTGTTTTAAGTTAGCATGTCGCTATGCTAAATACATTATACACCTTCACTAAGCATAACCGTTGGGTAAGTATTAACTTTAATATTCAATTCAACTCTTATTTCAATATAGAATAAAATATAATTAGCATATCTTTTATGGATTGTTTTACAGATTTTTGTTTTGCTGCAATACCCTCCTTAAAATTTTAAAACAAATCCGTGTAGCACGTTTACTAATCCCCACCATTATAACAACATATTTTCGCTGTCTAGACAGGCAACAAACCTTTTTATTTGGACTATTCTACATAGAAAACATCTCTGTCCGCTACATAAATAGCATGTAGCATGTTTGTTTTGTGTTAAAGTTGATTTCAGTTGAGATTCACATTAGCATGTTGCTATGCTATAGCATGTTTGTTTTCTCTAAAAAGTTGTTTTCAATTGAGATTTACATTAGCATGTTGCTATGCTATAGCATGTTTGTTTTCTCTTAAAGTTGATTTCAGTTGAGATTCACATTAGCATGTTGCTATGCTATAGCATGTTTGTTTTCTCTTAAAGTTGATTTCAGTTGAGATTCACATTAGCATGTTGCTATGCTAAAAGAATCATACTTTATAACATAAACTATTGTTTATCAGTAGTGAATAAAACATTCATAATTAGCATATATTTTAACCCATACTGTTTTTTTACACAGTAAACACCTTAAAATTCGAAATGAAGTAGTGAGGGAGAACACATTTATTTCCCAACATTTATAAATGTTTATTTAACAATCTATGAAAGCGGCACCCATTTACCAAATGGTCTCTCACAATTGATTTCAATGGAGTTTTTACATCAGTATGTTGCTATGTTCAATTATTGAGCAAATTTCCCATAAACGTTGGGTAAATATTGCATTATTAACAGTATTTAGCTATTATTTATGCTATTAGCTATTAGCTATAATTAGCTATTAATTATCATATCTTTTGATCTCAAATCTCCATGCCGGAAAGACTTTTTAGCAATATACGGCTCAAAATTTGGTCGAAATGAAGTAGTGAACATACATTTTTCGCTGTCTATGTAGGCAGCTCACTAAGTTTAGAACAATAATCACCATATCTCTCTCTCCCTGAGCCGTGTAGTACACAAACTGCTGATTTACAAGGAACTAAACATGAACCTGGATTGTCATTCATGATGGGATGCATTGAACTGACTAATCTTTGAGTAATGTGGTGGACTTAAATATATTAAAAATGCTATTTACTTGTTCTAAACATGCCATCAAGATCAAATTATTGAGCTTCAGATGCAACATAGAGCTGACTAACATGTTTTAAGCTACCGGCTTCAGAATGGAGTTAGACAGACTCTTCCCTGAGGAAATTATGGGGGGGCGCGGGGGGTATGGGGCGGGGGAATGACACAAAAGCTACCAAGGTCTACTGGATGTTTGTCAGAATGTCAGTTTAAGCAGGTTGAAGATTAATAATGGTTTTTTTTTCTTCTTCTGGATTATAGGGGGATTTTCTAAATAGTTTTTTACTGGAATGTTACAATACAACAAATCTTTTTGTTATTTAGACTCAAAAAAAAAGCAGGAAAGACCACTATGGCACATTCGAAAGACGTACAAACACGCGCAAGACACAACAGTTAGGTATTTCCGAAAAATAGCACTATTACTACAAATGTCTTGTTCTTTGAAAAAGACAAATAAAATCATTTAAAAAACACACAAATTCTAATTATTGCAGGATTAAGTGCTAAATCATCCTTCGTTCTTTCCCTTTTTTCTCTCATAGGCTTCATAAGCACTGTACAATGTTACAAAAATAGAGGATTTTCAACCAGACAAGGCTTTGAATATTTCTCTTTTTGTATTTTTTTTTTGTCCTCACTCTTACGTTCCCGACGAGCGTTGTTGCTGGGCAAAGACCCTCACAAAAGCCGGTTTAAGAAAATCAGCCAACAGATCTGGTGGACCACCACTAGAGGGAACCATTAAACAGCAAATGACGTATGTAAAAAAAAAAAAAGGGGTCTTATTTCACTGAACAGACCCCGTGTGCTTAGGTTCATAACAAGAACTAGAGCTTAGTTCCAGTTTAAATGACAAAAAAGAATAATTCTACTCCCCCTCCCAGATCCCCCCCGCCTTTCCCCAGCACCAACCTCCGCCTCGCGCAAATAAATACACAAGCACACACGCAAACACGCACCCACCCCTCAGCAGCGTTGGGTTTCCAGCACTCGCTCTCCAGAACCGTGGTATTTATACATGCAACACATCACTAGGTAAATATACAAGTCTTAAATTAAAGAAAGGTGCAAATAAAAGTGCCTTATCGATTTTTCACAATTAAGAATAGTCTAGCTACTAATATCATACATGTTATTTAAAATAGATTCTATAGACATTATTTGTTTCTTCTTCTTCTTCTGTATAGTTTGTACTTATGACCGTATACCCTGTAACACGTTAGAAAACGGGTGGAATGGACCCTTTGCATTGCATCGATGTTTGTGGTCAGACCGTTACGTTACGATAAAACACCGTTCCAGAGAGGGACTTAATAGCAGATGGCCTTAAACGATATCACTAAGCAACTATGATAGATGGAGTCTCTGACGGCTAAAAGCAATCGCGCGCTTTATGACTAGAATTACCAGAATTCTACACATTGTTCCTTCTTCTTCTTCTTTTTTTTAATGTTGTTGTTGTTTTTTTGTCCTCGATTGTCCGTAGAAAGGTGCTGTTTGGAGGTGTCTCCTGCTCCGTGTCTCTCTTTCTCTCTCTCGTATTCGTTTCGCATCCCAAAAACTCAAATCCAAGCGCGAGGGAAGGAAGAAACCGCAACATATGCTTCTACACTTTCTTTTTGGTGCTACAATAACTGCTGGAACAGTTCAGATAATCAGCTTCTTTTGAACGCAACTTCATTCGTGGCTTGAGAAAGGGGTTGTGAAAAGTTTAGGCCGATGCTCTCTCTGGGAATCGTTTTGGAAACGAGTCAGAACTATTCATGCTGATGGTGACAAATCGCCATGGGACGGCTCTGGAAAGCAACGAGAGAGAAAGAGAGCGAGAGAAGAAAAAAAAAAAAACAAGTGTCTTCATCTTCTCGTCCTCTCCCCTGGGCTCCGAATCCAACCTGTGTCAGTAAAAGGAGGGAACAAACCCCCAAAAATAAACCGCTGGAGTCCTACCCAGTCCATTATCATCATCTCCCAGACGAAAAAAAAATATTGCAAGAAAAAAAAAAAGAGGGGGGAAGTGTATGTGTGTGTGTCGTCCATCCAGGTGTGTGTGTATATGTGTGTGTGTATGTGCAGGGCACTGCTAAAGTGTCTCAGATTGAAGCTCGACATTCCCCATGGTGTGGCATCGGGGCGCAGGGAAACGCTACCCGTCAACGGGCATCGACTGCTCAAAGTCTGATCCGAACAACTCCTTGTACAAAGGGGGGAAATGTGCGCGGACAATGTCTGGGTATATTGCTTTGAACGCCGTCAGCTTTTCCGTATGCCGGCTGCACAGGGCTCGCAGCGTGGAGACTTTGCATATCAACTGCGGAAAGAGAGAGAGAAAGAGAGAGAGGTTTTAATTTGGTGGAAAAGACCCTGTAGTACTGGGTCAAAAGGCAGACCCTCTAATCCGCAGACACAACACAGATGGTCGCAGGTTTTCACACGACATTAGCTAATCTTTCGGCCGCCAGACCAAATGCAGCTTTGGGGATGAAGTCATACATGAAGTCAAAATTGACCCCGTTTGCTTTTTAATGATTGCCTCATGGCTGTGCAACACAAGGGCTTTTAAACGGGATGTACATGTGTGCTTAACAATATTAACACATTCAATTTTATGTTTTGACTTTGGTTAAAATTTAGCGTTGTTATTTACTAAAACTAAACCCATGATGTTTTTTTTTGTCACTGTAATAAAGTTAAAGTAAAATTAAATACAACTATTAAATAAAAAGAGAAATTTTGACTTATAACTTAAACTAAAAATACTAAAATGTGAAAATCCCCCAAAAAAGAAGCAGTTAAAAAGTTTTCTAAATGTTATAATAGAATTATTTTATATCAGTTATTCATCTGGTCTTCGATCATTTACAAATAATAAAAATGTAGTATCAATCATTTAAATTAGCTATATTATATAATATAATATAGGTGTCACGGTGGCGCAGTGGGTAGCACAATCGCCTCACAGCAAAAAGGCATGTTCGCATGTTCTCCCTGTGTTCGTGTGGGTTTCCTACGGGTGCTACTGTTTCTCCCACAAGTCCAAAGACATGCAGTATAGGTGAATTGGGTAAGCTAAATTGTCCGTAGTGTATGTGTGTGAATGAGTGTGAATGGATGTTTCCCAGAGATGAGTTGCAGCTGGAAGGGCATCCGCTGCGTAAAACATATGCTGGATAAGTTGGCGGTTCATTCTGCTGTGGCGACCCCAGATTAATAAAGGGACTAAGCCGAAAAGAAAATGAATGAATGAATGAATAATATAATATAATATAATATAATATAATATAATATAATATAATATAATATAATATAATATAATATCTCGTAATAAAAATGTAGTATCTATAATTTAAATTAGCTATATAATACAATATAATATAATATAATATGAAGTCAAATAATATGATATCTTCCTTTCCCAAAACACACACAGACACACACACAAACACACACACATATATATATATATATTTATTACTTTTTTTTTTTTTTTAATTAATTTTTTTTTACATCTTCTGTACCTTTGTCAGTATGCCATCCTCTCTGTGGTTCTTCTGCAGAACATGTTGGAGGGCCAGCTGGATCTTCTGCTGGAGTTTCTCCACCTTCACCTTCTCCTGGAGCCAGGATCGGTCTAAACACACACAAACACACACATCACATCATATATGAGCTGTGAAATTAACAAGGGCGAAATACAACCAAGTGAGAAAAACAAATGCAACATAATGGGTCAAAACTATTATGTTAAATACATGTATATTACAGCTGCTGCGATTAAAGTGAAATCTGAAAATTAATAAAAAATGCTACTTTGGCGTTACATTAGATCTGCACATGCTGCATGAGAAACATTTCTGTTGGGCTTAAAAACGCAAATGACCAATCAGACAGCATCGGATTTGCTGAGTTGAATATTTCATAAATTCTGCACTATTCTCACAAATACTCTCATCATTAACAACAAGCTGCAGATAGCATGTAAGAAAGAGTAAATTGTAAAAGTAATCAAATGTAATCAGTTACATTACTTTAATAAGTAACTCAAATAGTTACGCTACTAATTACATTTTAAATACTGTAACTTGTAATAGTAATCAAATGTTATCAGTTACATTACTTTTATAAAGTAACTTAAATAGTTACACTACTAATTACATTTGAACACTAACTTGTTAAAGTAATCAAATGTAATCAGTTACATTAGTAAAATAACTGGAATACGCTACTGATTACATTTTTAACACTGGAACTTGTAAAAGTAATCAAATG
>CAIGQW010054506.1:2269395-2280560 GCA_903798125.1 Danio choprae
CGTGGGTTTCCTCCGGGTGCTCCGGTTTCCCCCACAGTTCAAACACATGCGCTATTGTGAATTCAATAAACTAAATTGGCCGTAGTGCAAGAGAGTGTGTGTGTGTGTGTGTGTGTGTGTGTGTGTGTATGAGTGTGTATGGGTGTTTCCCAGTACTGGGTTGCAGCTAGTGGGGCATCCGCTGCATAAAACATATGCTGAAATAGTTGGCGGTTCATTCCACTGTGGCAACCCCTGATAAATAAGGGACTAAGCTGAAGGAAAATGAATGAATGCGTGTCTGCAGCAATATGGTGATGCTCATAACATTGATGATCATAACAAATTTCTTTTCAAGAACAATACAGTTTACTACTACTACTACTACTGATGAAGCTTGTGTCAGTCAGTGCGCAGGGAGCGAATAGGGCATAAATGGGCACTCGGGTTTGGGTCATTTGGGGTTTGGGTCGGATTCTCGCTCTCGCCAGGCCTCCACATGAAACCCTCACAAAGCTCTTTGTCTCCTGCCTGGCTCGCGCTGCTGGATCCGAGCTGCTTTTGTCTACGGAGAGAGCGCTAAACCCGAATTGTTCTGCTGGAGAGAAGAAGAAAAAAAAATCCTCACAGCAAGATTAGGACGGGGAGTAATTCATCCAGCTCCAGTACAAACACACTCGGCTAATAACGCACAATATACAGCCGCTCGAATGGTTCCGTGTGTTTACAGGGTGGTATTTGAAAACGCCGGGGAACTGAATAACCTTTTTAGGGGGGTGGAGGGGCACACTAAGGTATTGCTCTATTTTCGGAGATGCTACAGTTGTGAAGTCTAATGTAGAAGATAACTATATATTTATAAGTATATTAACACATTTGAAATCACTAATTGGCTATTAAAGTGTTCACGATGTATTTTAATTGTTAAAAAAAGACAACAAAACAGCAATAATTTCACACTAAATAATTGTTCACGTACATTTTTTGAAACTCCTTGGAATGAATACTGTGACTAATAATATATATATTTTTTATTATTATTATTATTATTATTATTATCATTATTATTAACATTATTATTAACATTATTATTATCATTATTATTATTATTATTATTATCATTATCATTACTAATATTATTATTATTATTATCATTATTATTATTATCATGATCATTACTATTATTATCAATATTATTATTATTATCATCATTATTATTATTATTATCATTATTATCAATATTATTCTCATTATCATTATCATTATTATTATTATTATTAATACATTCATTCATTCATTCATTTTCTTTTCGGCTTAGTCCCTTTATTAATCTGGGGTCGCCCTTCCAGCTGCAACCCATCTCTGGGAAACATCCATACACACCCATTCACTCTCATACACTACGGACAATTTAGTCTACCCAATTCACCTGTACCGCATGTCTTTGGACTTGTGGGGGAAACCGGAGCACCCGGAGGAAACCCACGCAAACACAGGGAGAACATGCAAACTCCACACAGAAACGCCAACTGACCCAGCCGAGGCTCAAACCAGCGACCTTCTTGCTGTGAGGCGAACGTGCTACCCACTGCGCCACTGTGAGGCCCATTATTAATACATTCTCCTATAAATACATTAAGCACACTACACTGTAAAAAATGCCGGGTTCCACACAATCGATTTGAATTAAGTTAACTTATTCATTTATACAATTTTTTATACAACAAACTTTTTTATCCAACAAGCAGCACATGTCATTTTTGAGTGTAGGACGTAGTAATGCTAATGTAATTAAAATGCTGTAATATTCTTGTATTAAGCTCATAATAATTATTATTAGACAATTTATACATAAAATACATAGAAATTCATACATAAAAGATACTCATTGTCAATCCTTTATTATGATTAGCCTGATTCACCATGATTTGTGATTTATTTAGTAGTAGTAGTAGTAGTAAAAATAATAAATCAGTTTGCTTTCTAAATAATTCATAATAATGTACTTGCTAAAAATGTCTATGATGATGATGACGATGATGATGATGATGACGATGATGATGATGATACAATTTTTAACTGTACTGTAAGTATATTGTGAACAGGAAAACACCCTGACAAAAAAAAAGTAATACTTCATTAAAAATCACACTATGCTTTAATATAGTGATATAAAGGTCTAATTACTATTATCATTAGTTAGGTTTCTCTTTTAAATACATTGGAAACTATTTACTGTGACTAAAACGATGGTAATATTGATTTACATTTACAATATCCTCTCTAATAAGTTCAAGTATTTACTAAAAATGTCATTCGTATAAAAAATATATGATTATAAATGCACAATTCTCTTCTCGAACTTAATAATAATAATAATAACATTGCCAAAAATGCCATGTAGGTGAAAATATGTATATGAAATATGTATATGTATATAAAAACGTATATATTTTTGTGTAACTGCATTAATACTTCAGAAAGCTTACAGTGATAAATACACCACCTTGATTATAAACCCATACGTTTTTACCACACCACAAACAAGACAGGGACCGATACTGCAATATCAATGCTGGTCGAGATGCTCTCAGCCTACAGGCTACATCAAACACACACAAAACACACACACACACACACACACACACACACAGAATTACGCAAATAAAAGGGCACCGAGCCAGGCTAATGCTAAAGATCAAACCCGGTGCTAAATGACTCCCATAGCGCCTGCATTGGTAGAAACGAGCGACTGTGATGCAGCTTGTTAGTTCAATCCGCTCTGTTGTGACTTCCTAAAGCCCACTTCAAGGTCACTGAGTCAGAGCTGACAGCGAGACGGAGCCCCGAGGAGGAGTGACGTGTCATTTTGCTGTCCCTTCTCTCCGCTAATGCTATCTTTCTCTCCGTCTATCGCCCCTCCGTCCCTCTTTCTCGTCCCAGTCGCAATCTCCTCCATGCCCTTTTTACAGCCCTCAAATCAGGCCTCGTGGGAGACACGCTAACAGAAGCCCCTCAGTTTCTGCTAACATCAAACACACTTGTCACTTGCTCGCCAAATGGCCATTTTAATTGGTACGGCGCATAGTTCATGCACATAAATTCAGACCCAGGCCATATTTCATAGTGCAGCATCAGCCGTGACAGTCTGGCTAGCCGGAGTCTGCTTAGCTGCGCTATATATGTCATAACTGCAAAAAGCACAGCAAATAATACGTCTCACGTTTAAGAGTGCACATGATGTGATATTTAAGAGAGCAGTATTTTGATGATGTATTTGAGCTTTATTTTGATATAGACTAGAGCTTTTCAAACATTAGCATATAACAGACAGCAATAAAGCAGAAATAGCGAAACCTATGTGTTTATTTTGTGAGCGCTAATCCATTTTTGGTACGTTACAGGCTAAGCTAGGCTAGGTTAAGTTGTTTGTTGATATGTAATGTCGTGTGACTCTTTATCATGAAATTAACAGGAGCAGTGAGACAAAATCTATGAAGTATGAAAGTGAAGGAATTTAGCACCTGCTAGAAAATGTTCGCTAATTCGCTAATTGAAACGGTCACGTTTCCTTTCTTTTTTCTGCTGCTGGAATTTGAAGCATGTTCACACTTTAACTCATACTGCCATCAAATAAAAACACGCATATGCAAAATAGTTGCTGATTGTTACTCATCAAAAAGTTCAGACAATAGCAATTTCATCCTGTATGCTAACCGATTAGCTCCATCTGTTACAGTCGCTATGTTTTCTTCTTGCATATTAATTACTGTATCATGTTAAAAATCCCAGAATAGAATTAAAATGAAAGTAAAATGCAAAATATGAATGTCAAATACAACGTTCTTGTGAATGGTGAGATGTACTAGCACACTGCTAAGTTATCGGCTAAGCTATCGCTGGACTACACTTACTGTACATGACAATGCTGTGACACACTGTGGTATTTGTTATGACATGAATAGCTCATTAACAGATGTAGAATAGTCATAAATAAGGTAATAAAACAAAAAGTAAATAAATTTTAGCATTTCACAGCAAGGCAGCGCAGTGAGTAACGCTGTCGCCTCACAGCAAGAAGGTCGCTGGTTTGAGCCTCAGCTAAGTCAGTTGGCATTTCTGTGTGGAGTTTGCATGTTCTCCCCGTGTTGGAGTGGCTTTCCTCCGGGTGCTCCGGTTTCCCCCACAGTCCAAAGACATGCGATATAGGTAAATTAGGTAACCTTAATTGTCCGTAGTGTATGTGTGTGAATGAGATTGTATGGGTGTTTCCCAGTGATGGGTTGCAGCTGGAAGGGCATCAGCTGCATAAAACATATGCTGGATAAGTTGGCGGTTCATTCTGCTGTGGTGACCCCTGATTAATAAAGGGACTAAGCCGAAAATCCAATTTCACAGCAATATGAGAAGCTATTTCCTATATTTTGCCATTTGAACCCGTGACTGTCAATCATATATATTCCTCTGCTGTTTGAAACACGTTAACACTACAGTATAAGTCAAGACTTTCTTCTTAAATAAAACTATCAATGAATAAAAACAGACCACTGCTTAACCAAATATAGAGATGATTGTTCCATCATAATTAATGCTAATGCTTCAGCGCTAGCGCATTAGCACTGCATCACAGAGGCAACATTTGAAACACTTTAGTGTATTGTTGAAAAGGTCAGATTAGAATTAAAAACATAATGGCAAAATATATATGTGAAATACAAACAATGTTTATGTAAATAGTGTGAGATTGTACTAGCACTTTGCTAACTAACAAGCTAGGCTAAGTTGCTAGACTTCACTTTAGCTATATATAATGATTCGTGGCAACCAGAGTGCGTTTAATTGTTTTTCAAAGTCATGTTAATAAATCAAAATCAGAGTTGATTTCATGAAAGCTAATAAATTTGAGCCCTTATTAGCAAACTGAATGAACTGAAACTGTGACTGTCACTTGTTTTCCTCTGAAGTCTTTCTCTTCTCAAATAAAACCTGAAAAGAAAGAAAACAGCAGCAAAATGTTGCTCGTCAAAAAAAAACTAGACAATAATCGTTTCACCATAACGCATGCATAACGCCTCAGCGCTAACCGTCACAGTTGCTCTGTATTCTTTAGCGCATTAGTGCTGACATCAGCATCACAAAGGCACTCATTTTCCGCGCCCAACGCTTCTTAAAAGTGCTCTTGCCTCATTTGTACCTGAGGAGCTTCGTTCTGAGAGTGAGGCGAAAAGTGTGATGTTGACACAATATATTGAAGGCGTGTGAAATATTCAAGAGCGTTCGCTTGCTAATGGAGGATTTCAAGACTCGGCTAGTGGGGGAGGGTGGATCGCTAACTTCACTAGAGTGCTCCTTCTCGTCTGCGCATACAAAATGATGAGGCTTTTTTCTGTTCAACAGCAGAAAAACATCCCATTCTCCATTTCAGCACACAGATGTCAGTGATATTTGTTTGTCTGGTGTGCTAAAAATCAAGCTAGGTGACTAGCGATGAGCTAACAACGCATTTGTGGCACATTCTCTCCATGCAAATCAGCACAAAATGCCTCTAGTTATTCCCACTCTGGGCTAAAAACTCGCTGAATTGTTGGATTGTTGACATAACCTGGTGGGATTAGGATTATCCGCTTATGCTATAAGGACACACAGTCATAAAGCTGAGAGCTTAACCCATTGCACTAGTACACCAGTATCTAACACTTTTTTTTGGGAGCAAATCTATTAGCATTTTTGCTTTCAAACACATTCAAAGTTGTTCACTAATGAGCAAATTCAGTACCTTGAAGGCTTGTTCGGGGTAATGACAAGACATTTCTGGCAACAATAACAATCTGAGGTGCAACTACCGCTCAACAATGTTCAGCAAACACATAAGGTGCATCTCGAATCGCACACTTATGCACTTTACTACACCATTTTGTGGTATAAATAGTGTAAGTAATGCATTCACTCTGAACATTCTACAAAGTATGAGCACACTTTAAATACCCACATTCAGAGCTCGCAACTTTGCTAGCATAGCAAAAGAGGAGGAGCTACTGATAAAGAGGAGGAGCTATTGGGTGCCAAAGCAAAATTATCATACATAAGTGATTATGCTGCCCCCTGATGGTACTAGTTGTTAGTTCTATAGTGTGCCATGTGGGACGACACTAAACTCATAAACTACACGTATGAGTGTACAAGTGTGTGTTTGGGACGCAACAATAGCCTTTCAATTACAGATGCACAATACATTGGTTGGCCAATAACTGCTTATTATAAAGTTATCAGTCTAATAAAACAATATTAGCTTGACACCTTAAAGTTATGGATCTACACAATGGAAATTGGCTTCCAAACATAAAGTTACCGACATTGGACCAAATTTCTATATTGGAGCTTCCCTGTATGCAAAGTATACTTCATTTGATAGTGTGTGCTCAGGATAATGCACTCTTAAAAATAAAACCTTCCTTATTGGCATCAATGGTTCCACAAAGAGCCTTTAACATCCATGGAACCTTTACATTCCACCAAATTTTCTCTATAGCAGACAAAAAGGTTTTTTAGGATTGCAAATGTTTGTCACTCTTAGTAGGTGACATGCAGCGGATGAAGTTTTTATGCAGCGGATGCCCTTCCAGCTGCAACCCATCACTGGGAAACATCCATACACACTCACCCACACACACACATACACTACGGACAATTTTATTTACCCAGTTCACCTATAGCGCATGTCTTTGGACTTGTGGAGGAAACCAGAGCACCCGGAGGAAACCCACGCCAACACGGGGAGAACATGCAAACTCCACACAGAAATGCCAACTGACCCAGCCGAGGCTCGAAACAGCGACCTTCTTGCTGTGAGGCGATTGTGCTACCCACTGCACCACTGTGTCGCTCTACTATGTACTTATATCAAAATATAAATACAATGTACGTAATGTATTGCAGAACACTTCTGGTGCTTTTGAGGTGGGATACGGACTGGGTTAGGGACAGGTTTAGTGGTATAGGTAGGTTTAAGGGTGGGTTAAGGTGTAAGGGACGGTTAAAAGTATAATTATAAATGTACTTTTATAGATGTAATTACACGCACGTGTTTAATCAAACATAAGTACAATGTAAAAACATGGATTTACACAATAAGTACATTCTAACAAATTACTCATTTATTAATTAACAAATTACTTCATATTACTTACTAATGTAAGTAATAAAGTGGGACCAACAAAATGTTCTTTAAAGAACTTTAATGAAAGTTTCGTTGTGGAACCCGAAATGGTTCTTCTACGGCATAGGTCTCAAACTGGATTCCTGGAGGGCCGCAGCTCTAATCAAACACTGCTGATCCAACTAATCAAGGTGTTCAAGACTACTAGAGACTATTAAGCAGGTGTGAGCTGGAGGTGGTTGGAGCTAAACTATGCAGAGCTGCGGCCCTCCAGGAGTTGAGTTTGAGACCATTAATCAATGGCATCTCTGCAAAAAAACAAAACAAAAAAAAAGCAACAACAATCTTTATTTTTAAGAGTGCAGAAAGTTTCTTGTCTCATTATTTGTCTTGTCTTATTACTGATCAAATGTTTTTTTCTGTATTTTTTGCACTTGACTTGCATGTATTTTTAAACCATCCCAAACAAGAGTTCATCAACATGTTGCTGATGTTCATTTCCAGTTTCAGATTGGTTATCGTTCTGCCTTTTGTCTCCGCTGGCAACTTTCAGACAACTATTTGGCGCAGCTATCTGTACACAAAAAACTTTTTAAGTAAGTTGTTGCGCTGATATACTCTTAAATTCAGCATACTTAAATCATGTAGATGGCAGTGATTTTTCACTCCCTGATCTGACTGGATACATCACTGTAATGAAGTTCACGGCCACCTGGCCACCGGGAAGAAGGAGGCGGAGAACCGACGAATCTTAAAAAAAAGATATCTATTAATAAAAGGGACGGCAGTACCTCACGGAGACTGCCGTCTAAACCAACACAAACATAACTGTCCAGGCCTGGACCTCTCTCCTCTTCCTCTGCCATTGTTCCTGCTCTTATAGTCCAGAGCTCCTTCCGTGGGATTCGAGGCCGGTGTGCGCTACAGGTGTATTCACTTACGCCACGTTCATTCCGTTCCCACGGCTCTCGGCCCCGCCCCCTCACCACAATCACCATTTAAAAGTCTTTTTTATTTCTTAAAGCAACAGTGTTTAATTCTTACATCATTAGCGACATCAATTAAACAACTCTTTTTGAGTGATCTACATTATCTTAGGAACATTTGGCTCACCCAAATGCACAAATTTGGGATGCAGTTGTCTGTCAACAATGCAAAGTTATTGTTTCTACAGTGCTACCAGTAGTGGCGCAAAAATGACACACTGCTCCTTTAAATGCAGCACTGCCATGGGCCTGCACTGTGTGTGTGTGTGTGTGTGTAGGAGGTTTCTAATGTGGTTGTGTGTTGACAGCTGTCAGTGACCAAATGACGCAAGCCAGTGGGCTCATGTCAGGGGATTATGTAAGAGATTGGACAGCCATGCTGGAATTGCGCAAAGTGCCACATTACAGCCAGATTAACTACAGTCCTGCAGGCCAGAGAACATGGACAAACGACAGTTTAATCAAATTCCTATCAAACGTTTCACTGCTGTTCCAGATCGTGTGTGTAAATAACACAACCCCAATGTACATTATCCATGCACCCTATGTGGTGCGACACACGCAAACCACTGCTGCTATTCGGGAGGGTTTAAGTAGAGGTATAAGGAAATATGTCATCGGGAGTACCACAAGTTTGGGGGAATCTGCTAGCTTCTGTTGGATTGATGAGATTAGTTTTGGTCTCACCTACTTGTAGACTTTTGTCCCATATATACTCAAACAAATGTGAACAAGCTAGTCAAGGTCTATAGGGTTGATAAAAAGATGCTAGCAGATGAGTTTGATTAGGTTCAGAGCTAATATCTACTAAATGATTGCATCTTGACTTGGCCAAAATGGGATTTTTTCCCTTTTATTATAATTTCAGCAAAAAACGTAAGGTATCTGAATGTCAAGCACACGAGATTGCTATGTTTCCAGTACAGATGGAATAGCATAAATGCGCAATGTGTTTGTGAATTGTAGCATTTTGAGCCATTACCCTGAGACATTGCTGACAGCGTGTGGTTTGCTACAAGCGGTCATGTTGTGAATCCTGCTTAACGTCCTGTTCTGCCCTAACAGAAAAACCAGCGTCACATGAGCTTCAAATGTTTAAATGGCATCAAAAACGCATGACAAAATCATTATATTTACACAAATTGTTAAAGATTTTTGGAACATCCAAATGTATTACACACAGGGTCACTGACTGAGCCCAACTGGCTCAGCTGGGACTTGAACCAGCGACTTTCTTGCTGTGAGGCGACAGTGCTAACCACTGAGCCACCGTGCCGCCCCTATCTACAGAACAAATAAACTGAAATATGGAAACATACACATTTCAAACTCCAAACTGAATATTTTTGCATTAATTAGCAGTAATTAATAAAGTAAGAAATTGTAGCCATTCCCCATTAATTAAAATAATTTGTTATTTTTTACAGCCACATGAAATCATCAGATCCATTGTGTGTTTGTCTGTGTACTCCAAAAACGTCACGAAGTACAACTCTCATGAACACATTTATTCATTCTCTTTTCGGCTTAGTCCCTTTATTAATCTGCGGTCACCACAGCTGAATGAACCGCCAACTTATCCAGCATATGTTTTATGCAGCCCTTCCAGCTGCAACCCATCACTGGGAAACATCCACACACACCCATTCACACTCATACACTACGGACAAATTTAGCTTACCCAATTCACCTGTACCGCATGTCTTTGGACTTGTGGGGGAAACCGGAGCACCCGGAGGAAACCCACGCCATCACAGGGAGAACATGCAAACTCCACACAGAAATGCCAACCGACCCAGCCGAGGCTTGAACCAGCGACCTTCTTGCTGTGAGGTGATTGTGCTACCCACTGCGCCACCGTGCAAGATTTACATCCATCCAAAGTAAAAACAATACCAAAACAAAACAACAACTCTCAAAATATACATTATAGTATCAGTATCTCAGTATCTGAAACAGTTGGTTCAAGGTTCCAGTCTCTCTAAAGCCCCATCTCCTCTGATTGGTCAGATCATGGTCCAGTGTGCTGTTATTGGTCGCCGGTTTACAGCACATGTTGGAAACCAAACACCCACTTCACAATATAAACCAATTTACACAATCCAAATCAAACAATTCGTAAAGTATTCCATGTGAATTTACGGTTTTCCTGAGATCATCGCCCCCTAGTGGACAGCCATTGAATTTTTCACGATTTTTCAAAACATCCATGACACGTCATGATTCACAAGACCTCTTTACTAAAATTACATGAACTAGCCAATTTGATACATGATCTAAACCAAACAATTCAAGTATTCCTAGTGAATTTAAGGTTTTACTGATATCATCGCCCCCTAGTGGACAACCATTACATTTTCAAAACTGCTATGATAAAAACTTGTTTGCTGAGGTCACATGACCGTAGCAATTTGATACACACTCTGAAACATTGATTCGAAACAAATGATTGTGAACCCGCATAATCCATGGGAATCCATGGGGGGAACATCGCCCCCTAGTGGACAACCACTGAATTTTCAAAACCGCTATGACGTAACGAAATCTTGCTTGCTAAAACCACTTGACCTTGTTAATTTGACACACTTTAAGGATCCACGTAAATTACGGTTTTACCGGGATCATCGCCCACTAGTGGACACCCACTATATTTTGAAATATTTCAAAACAGCTATGATTTCTCAAGAACTCGTTTACATGACCATATCGATTTAATACACGATCTAAATCAAACAATTAAGTAAAGTATTTTATGTGAATTTAAGATTTTCCTTAGATCATCACCCCCTAGTGGACAACCACTGAAGTTTCGAAACAGCTATGACATAACAAAAACTCGTTTGCTGAAATCACATGACCTTAGCAATTTGATACACACTCTGAACCACTGATTCAAAACAAATGATTGCGAACCTGTATGATCAATATAGATTATCTCCCCCTAGTGGAGAACCGTGAATTTGCAAAACAGTTATTACTTAACAAAGCTTTGTTTATCAAGGCAAGGCAAGGCAAGGCAAGGCAAGTTTATTTATATAGCACAT
>CAIGQW010054506.1:2326327-2338290 GCA_903798125.1 Danio choprae
AGATAGATAGATAGATAGATAGATAGATAGATAGATAGATAGATAGAACGATGGATGATATATAGAACGACAGAACAAAATAGATATAGATGTATGGATAGATTATTAGAACAATAGATAGAATGATAGATAGAATGATAGATAGAGCAATAGAACGAACGATAGAACGAACGATAGAACGAACGATAGATAGATAGAAAGATAGATAGATAGATAGATAGATAGATAGATAGACAGAACGATAGATGGATGGTTGGAACGATAGATCAATAGATAGAATGATAGAACGATAGATAGAACAATGGATGGATGGATGGATGGATGGATGGATGGATAGAATGATAGAATGATAGATAGAACGATAGATTTTTGATTTCGTCGTCAAACATTATTTGTAAAGGATAGAGTTATGAGGACAAGCTAATAGTTCCACCGTAAACTTCAGGACATGTCAGAAAAGCTCCAGTGATTTTATTGTATGCTTTAAATAAACAAATAACGGCAAACAAAAATCCTTTCATCCTCATCATTAAAACGCAGGCATGACTTAATTCCTAATAAATATATGTGCATATATAACACATTTTCGGAGGTCGGCGGGGCTGCGAAGGCTTGGCTTTGTTGTTGTGAGGAATTAAATTCATGCCATGTGGTTTGTTTAGAACACAGCAGGCCTAATCAAAGTAACCTTGAGATACAATTTCACGCTCAGACTGCATGCAGACTTTCAGAAGACGACGAGCCAACGCTTCTTGTGATGTAACTGCCGTCTTGTTTCTATATGAAGAAAATGTGAAAAGTTCACACTGACTACGCTTACATGGACATTGGTAATCTATTATTTGACGTTAATCAAGACTATAATATGATTAAGGTGACAATAGTAACTTGAGTTGCTTTTTGAAGTTTCTCAACTTTTCAAGCGCCAACGGAAGCGTCAGCCAATCAGATATCAGAATCGTTTTATGCAAATACCCCAGCTCAGACAGTAGCCGATTGCGGACTAATTTCATTGGCTAAAGCTGCTATGACGATTGCGTCAGCCCCAACTTCAGACACGCCCTACGTCAAGTGTTGACGCTGAAGCCCCTAGTGAATCGGGCGTTGATCAAATTAAAATCGGAGTATTGGTGTCCATGTAAATGTACTCACTGACAGCTGGACGCTAGTAGTAGCCAGTAGTGGTCACCTTCCAGCTGCAACCCAGTACTGGGAAACACCCATACACTCTGGAGTGTTATTATTGCTTTCATATTTGAATAAGTACAGGTGCTTGAACATACAGGGTAGAATGGACCAGCGGGACCCTCGATGGCCCCAGCAGGAACCCCTCTAAATCAACTCAATGTAGCTCATCTTGCTTCCGCAATCAAGCCTCCCACTTGAAGCTGCTTCCATTGTTCTGCCCTTCCTCCCACTTTTTCAGCTCTCTCTCTTTCAGTCCTCTTTCCCTAATCTCATAAAAATTCAGAAGGATACTCCCACATTTTACTCCTCTCTCTCCTGCCATTCTTGAGAACATTAAAGCTGATCTCCATGGTGAAGACGGGAGGATGAACTCTCTGGCCTCTCAAGTATGCGCTCCGCGGCACCCTGCTCCTCAATCTGAACCGAAACTAAGGGTCTCTTTTTTGATGTCGTACCTTTTTTGGGGGCCTCGAATGTTTAAAATACAGTTTTACCTTGATTTGGGACTGAAACCTGAAACGTTTATTACCACAAGCAGTTGAAAGTCCAATTGATGTGCATATAAAAGAAGACACTTGTACTTTAAAAGTTGCGCTGTAGATCGTCATTGCAAAGGGAACGGTGAAAGAGACTCTAAAAATAGACCCTCCTGGAACCTTCGGATCTGAGCTGTGCATTAAACTTGCAGAATAATGACCCCTGACACATTGTGTAACATGGCGATAACACAACGCAGACAGGACATGAGCAATCCCATGCAAATGTCAGCCTTGCCATGAAAAAAATAAAGGTTTCACTAAAATAGCAAGGTGTTTGTTAAGGCTTGTATTTTACAGTACTGTAAAAATCCTCAAAAAGGTCTCCATACATTTTCAAACCATTTTCATTTGATTTACCAAAGTCACACAAGTGGTAATTTGACATCTCTTGCCAACTCTTATCCTTTTGATTAGTATTATTTCTTTGTACTTGATTTGCGGAAATATTATACTGTAAACTCGCATACTTGTTTGGTCACATCCATAACGCATGTTTGTTTCAGAGTCATATGTTTAGGATCCCTTAAGCTGTATATTCTCTGTGAGTTTATGTTTCAAGATTTCACTGCAAATCTCGCATACATCATGCTGGAAAAGCTCCCATGCACCATAGGTGAAATTCAAGTTCAATTCAAGTACTTCTTTTCCTTCTAATCCAGGATCAAAATCCCAAATTGTAACCTTTGGAGAAAAAAAAAAAAAACCTGAAATCAAATCTCCTGTATAAGGCTTTGTGGGTTAGGGAATGATTTGAGACGAGCCCCCAGAGGTCTCTGCTTATGTCACAGCGGGGTCACCGAAGAGTGAGGAGAAAAGGAGACAATCAGATCTCATCTACCTCCCCTGGGTCACCCTCTTTCTCTCAATCACTCGCTCTCTCTAAAACACAAACAACTACACTCCTTCATGCATGCCTGCAGTGCAGATTTGATTACCGGCAAACCCTCGGCAACCCTTTCCAGACTCTTGTCAGAGAAAGCGGGTCAAGACTGCAAGCTCTCAAGAAAGATGATACTGGTCCGATGAAGTTCAGATAAGAGATCTGACATCTTCAGGGTAGAAAGAGCAGGTTTGTCTGTCTTAAAAAGGATTTGATTTACTCAGGGATTAACAGCACAAAAGCACAGGTTTGAGGAGTAGGGCTCCTGGGAGATCCAGGAGGCAGGGTAGCGTAGTCGGGACTGAGGGTTTCTCGTTTACCCGTTTAGGGGCAAAGAATGAAGAGAGTGGCCCTGGTCCTGTTCACTAGAGTTTTCTGTTGCACGCATCTTCATTCTTTCATATGAGAGTCTGACAAAACGCAAAATCGATAATCCTTTTTCCCCCCATTTCCTCTTTGATGCAACTTCAAAAGGTTAGTGGATGACTCTCAGAGGAGTGTTCAAAAGGAGGAAGGAGGGGCAAAAAAAGAAGATAAGGAGAAAAAGACACTCCCTGAAAAGGGGTAAAACAACGTGCTTAGAATTGAAGTGCAAGAAAAGTCCGGTGTGACTAGGAGCACCTTCAATCACCACTGTGGTTTGCCGCATTCAGTCTCTGTGAACGAAAGTAAAGACCAAAGCGGTCTCACACAATTTCCATAATCTGCACCTGAAGCGTACGTAGCAGGTACCATGTGTACACAGACCTATGCAGTGCGCAATTACAGCCGCATCCACACAGTTACACCCAAGATACACCCAACTAACCGTGGCTGGTCATCTGAATTTCAGAAGAATCAGTAAACCCTGACCTGGTGGAATAGTCTGTTCCCAGGGACTCTTTGAAGACAAATGTGGCAGTGCGTACAACCTTTCACCACTGTTTGTCTGCTGCGCAATCTGTCTACACGCTTCCTCATTCTCCTAGTCTTCAAATGAAAACAGTCTCTTTTATCCCACTGCATTTGAGTGCAGGAATAATCACCTTTCACCCTGCTCTGTGTTTGAGAGCGTAGAGCATTTGTGCATGTGCGCTTCAACACTCGGCGCTGTGTGTGTGTGTGTGTGTGTGTGTGTGTAGGTGCAGCTGGACCTGTGGTGAATGTGTTATCAGTGAAGTACTGAGAAGGAGAACTCTGGCAGGCCTGAAATACATTCTGACAGCCCGAAACATCAAAGGACTCCTTACGACTGTGCTCTTAACGTGGAGTCAATGTAGGAAATTACTCCGAAGGCGTGAGACGACTATCCTTCTGAACAGTCAAATCTCTCGAACATTAAAAACAATGCCTGATGCCTCACGGAAAAAGGCATCTACTTAGTTTCGAAGTGTTAAGTCAACATGAAACAACATCGATTCCGATTGGAGGTAAAAAATAAAGAATTAGGGGTCGTTTACACAACATTTTCAACCAAAAACGAAACTTTTTTTGCAGATTGCCTGTTCATTTACAAGACAATGGACTGAAAATGCAAAAATATGCTAGTTTGCTAACACTTTATCAGCTAACGGTGGGTTTACTTCACATTACAACCAACAGCGGGAAAACCTTTCCAACTTTTAGCAACAACCTTGTGTAAATGTAGCCTTAGCCTTGATTTATTGTTCCGAAATTGATCGGATCTCTGTCTCCAGCTAGTTTAGATTAAAGAAATACTTCGGGTTCATTACAGGTCAGCCTCTTAACAGCTTAGCATTTCTCCATTAGCTTACCATTTACTTCCATTGTAACTAAATATTTGAAATATTCCTTCAGGTAGGAAGCGACATCAGCCAAATTTAGAGAGTAACGTGTAAATGAGCACAACAACACGTACTGATGAATCAGCAATCATTTGGTTTGTTAGGAACGTAAGTGAAGTGAGCATTTGATTCATGTTGACTTAAAGGCTAACGGGATAAAATTAGCACAGGTTTGATTGAGTGCAGACAGAAGCATCTGATGTAACAAGGATTTCTCTCTCTCTCTCTCTTTGGAGTGGAGATTGTCTTGCCTGCCAAGAGGGTGAGTTGAGACTGGCACATGGGACTCATGCCAAACTGTCCGAGGCGCCAGGGCTCAGATGTAGCGTGAGGATGGGTGTGTCCGTGCATGGCATGGGTAACCAGGGGAAGTGCCAGACTACAATTCTTCGGAGAAGCTCTCTCTCTCTCTTTCTCTACTTTCTACTCTCTTTCGTTTGCTCGGTCTCGATTTCACTCATTCATCCCCACCCGCTTTCTTCCTCTCGCCATCTTTAGACTGTCTGGATGCCAGTTTTTTTTTTTGTCTTCCCCAAACACACTCACACACACACCACTGGAGCTAAATCAAAAATCTATGCTCTCAATGGCCAGTCAATATCTCATTAAGCAGTCACCGTGCCCAAGCTGGCAGGTAATGCATTTCACCGTTCTGACACACACTCTGACAGTCTCTTTCTCTTGCACGCCACACACTGTAATAACCTGTGGAAATGCGGTGGCGCTCAGTTTCTTTCACAAGTTGCAGTGGAATTTGGTCACTCAACCTCCAAGGAGAGATAATGACAGATGCGTGTGTATGCTCGTATCAATACAAAGCTCGCTTCCACACACCAGGATTGATCCCTCGGATTGATCCTGTGGCGTTTTTTTTTTTGGCAAGTCTAGACTGGAGTTGATTATCTTCATTACACAGCATAGTCAGACTTACGCCTATCATTTATTATGAAGCAACAACAAAATGTTAAGCTAACCCTGTTCTGACAGAGGGTAGCTTACAAAAGTACACAAAAATGCATCGTTTGGGATTTAACAAATATCAGTATTCAAGCCGATAGTTGCCTTGAAAGGGATAGTACACCCAAAAATGAAAATCATTTACGCAGCCTTTACTTTACTTTACTTCTTCGGCTGAACACAAAGGAGATATTTTGAAGGACATGTAACCACTGACTAGTATTTGTTTTGTCTACTATTGCTGCAGGTTTTTAGAGTATCTACTTTTGTGTTCAACAGAAGAAAGAAACTCATAAAGGTTTGGAACCACTTGAGGGAGAGTAAATCCTGAGTAAATTGTAATTTCCGAGTGAACTATCCCATTAAATGTCTTAAACAATGGCCCAATCCCAAAATGTCAGCCTTTTGGGTCCACACTTTCATGACCTAACACCAGCATTTTTCAATAGAAGACTTGGCAAAAAAGTACACAAAGGGTATATAGTAGCTACAATGAGGATGAAAGTGAACACGGTTCTAAAAAGCTAAAGTTAAGAAAGAGACAACATATGATCTTGTAGATTTTAACAGGCAAGTGTCTGCAGGAACAGGAAGTGCACAATTTAAGATTTGGGCGAATGACCTGTAAGAACACGACTTAAGGCTGATTTATACTTCTGCATCCAGTGATCGCAGTGACCCATGGCGCCTGCCTTGTGCATAGTCGTGCATTTATAGTTCTGCGTGCTGTTTGTGTTGCTCTGCAATAGCACTTCCGAAACACTAGCTGGCAGTAGGTTTTTATGTTCCTCTGTGTCGAGTTTCTTCGCGGGTGTTTTGTTTTTATGAACGCTACCTTAATGTACAAGTAGCTCAAATTCACTAATTCAGAGGCGGGAACTGGTGAACGTGCAAAAACTTTAATCATGAGGTAAACACAAAACTAAAGTTTCCATCTGGAGCTCCTTCACGGGACTTGACACTTGTAAACAATCGCTCCATCGGGCTCGCGGATCTCAGCACCATCCACACTCGCCACCGCTACCAAGCTGACCAATCACAGAGCTTGCGCTACGCATCGTACATTTTTTGAGAGGTGAGCGTCGGTCTCAGCCACGGTGAGGGCTATGCAGCCGTGCGAAGGATCATACGCGTGAGCATGATGCAAAAGAATAAATCAGTCTTAAAGAAGAAGAGAGTTTATGCAATGCTTGGCTGCAGTGCCCCCTGTGGCTAGCATGAGAATGCAGCACATTTTAAATAGCTTTCTAAAACATTTCAAAACACAATTCAGTGATATTTAAAGGGATAGTTCACCCCTAAAAATCATTGATTCTCCCTCATGTGGTTTTTAAACCTTTATGAGTTTCTTTGTTCTGTTTAACACAAAAGAATACATTTTAAAGAAGCTGGCACCAATTGACTTCCAGAGTATTTTCTTCTACTATGGAAGTCAATGTGTATTGTTTTGAAAACAACTTTTTTATAACGCAATGGAAAAAAAAATACATTACGCAGCATTTCTGGACAATTTTGCAGATGTGTAAATGCGGATCATTTTAAAAACATCTTATAACATGAAATTATTTAAAGCACAAAGGAAAAACATGTAATACTAAGTCTTTGCCTGTTTGTCGAGGATGTGCAAATCCTTTTGAAAACAGTGTACATGTGACACATTTTTAAATCGTAAGAGAAAACCTTTTACATTTTTGACTACATTGTTGTGTAAATGTAGCCTTAGGCTTGATTTTTTGGGGGGTCTGGAATTGATGAAATATTGAAGAATGCTTGTTGCTGGTCCCAATTGACTTCCATAGTATTTTTCTCCTACTATGGAAGTCAATTGGTGCCAACAACAAGCATTCTTCAAAATTCCTTCTTAAATAGATTTCAAACTATTCAACTACTAAGCCAAACGTGAGAAAACGATGATAGAATTGTATTTTTTTTGGGTGAACTATCCTGGTAAGGCCTCAGATCTTCATAGCTAGAAATTTGCTACATAAGTATGTAGATGGGTTCTTTTTGAAACAACTGACCCATAACCACCGTATTAAATCAATGACATTTGGCTGTACTCATTTGGACACCTCTCAAAATGCTTAATGTTTACTGCAGCAACATTACCCCAACACCAAATTTGGTTTAAATATAAAAACACTTATATATCTATAAAAAGTGTGTCCTTACCTAACTCCATAGCAAAATCCAAAGCCGCTGTAGAAATAGTCCACTTAACACTCCTTGCCGGCCAGTAATCTTGCTCTTTATTTTTAACCCTAGCTGGTGGGCTACATCTTTGCTTCACCTTAATCTGATTTTGCCTGCCCTCTTTCTGTCCTTTGTGGCTAACTGGATTACAGCCAATCTTGTTAACCTCTGCTATGTTACCGAAGTGCTCGGAGAATCACACTAGTCCAGCGCACTCTTTTAGCCTAGTGACTAAAGAAAGAGCAAACCACTAACGTTCACGTCGGCATGCAAATGATATTTGTTTTGGCTTTGTTTGTAACGTCCACCTGCATTCACAATCATGGAAATTTTCTGAACACATGCAGCAAATCACACACTCACACACACATATTGTTGGTATTGATGATTTGTGAGGACTCTCTATTGGACTCTCTATAATGTGTTTTATACTGTAAAAAATGCTTATTATGTGGCCTTACCCTACCTCACACACACCCATGGTAGGCATTGGTGATTTATGAGTACTCTCCAATGGCGTAATGTAATTTATACTGTAAAAAAATGCTTATTACATGGCCTTACCCTACCTCACACACACACACACATGGTAGATATTGGTGATTTATGAGTACTCTATTGGCGTAATGTAATTTATACTGTAAAAAATACTTATTACATGGCCCTAGCCTATCTCTCACACACACACATGGTAGGCATTGGTGATTTATGAGGACTATCCATTGGCATAATGTAATTTATACTGTAAAAAATGCTTATTACATGGCCTTACCCTACCTCACACACACACCAGGTAGGTATTGGTGATTTATGAGGACTCACCATTGGCGTAATTTATTTTATACTGTAAAAAAATGCTTATTACGTGGCCTTACCCTACCTCACACACACACACGGTTGGTGTTGGTGATTTATGAGGACTCTCCATTGGCATAATGTGTTTTATACTGTAAAAAAAATGCTTATTATGTGGCCTTTCCCTACCTCTCACACACACACACACATGGTTGGTATTGGCAATTTATGAGGACTCTCCATTGGCATAATGTATTTTATACTGTAAAAAATACTTATTACATGGCCTTACCCTACCTCACACACATAATTGGTATTTGTGATTTATGAGGACTCTCCATTGGCGTAATTTATTTTATACTGTAAAAAAATGCTTATTACATGGCCTTACCATACCTCACACACACGGTTGGTATTGGTGATTTATGAGGACTTTCCGTTGGCGTAATGTGTTTTATATGGTAAAAAAAAATGCTTATTATGTGGCCTTACCCTACCTCACACACATGGTTGGATTTATGAGGACTCTCCATTGGCATAATGTACTTTATACTGTAAAAAATGCTTATTATATGACCTCTTCCCCCAAACACCACCCTCACATGGCAAATTTTGAATGTTAAATATGATTTTTAACAGTTTTGAATTACGAGGACTCAAGGTATGTCCACATAAACCACCTCAACATTGTAATATAATGTCAAAACACAAATTTGTGTCCTTGTAAACCACCAAAACCAGTACATACACACACAGGATTTCAAGCAGCTCATACTTTACAGCTTATTAAAGGGTTAATTACCACGCAGATGAAACGGGCCTGCTTTTTTCTGCCTGTCTTTGGCACATCAAACAACTTCCTTTAATTATGTAATTAATATTTGGAGTTTTCATCTTAATTGTGCGAAGCAGGCTAGCTCATTTGCATAGGGTAATGAGAGGGATGTTTCCATTACAGGTAATTAGGTACTTGAGAGGTAAGTGTGTGGCTGGGAGGCTGGAAAAAGAGGAAAGGAAAAAGGAGGGATGACAGGCGCGATCGAAAAAAAGAAAAAAAGACAGATAACCGTATCATATTACCCCGAACAAGGAGGCGTTAGCGACTGTAACGACAGGCCTGTCAAGTGACTTGCAAAGCAAACACTTAGTAATTTGCCAGACGTGAATGAAGTGTGGTTTCCCAGCAAAATCAGTGTCGCAATCAGCCGACTGCTCTGATAATGATGCCAAAGCGAAAATTATTTGCAAACTCTAATTTGATTTGAAATCATATGAAGCCATTTGCAACTCACATCCATTAATTGATTACATAAGCGAAACGTTGTATTCATAATTTGTATCTGTCTGTGATGAAAATGAAATGACATTTTAATAAAAACATCAAATAATACACATCAACTTCTCTGAAAGGTTTTGCTAAACGGACAAGCTGTGTGTGTTTTGGTCAACTTCAAAAAAGCTATTTATTACTGATTACACCATTCAAATTGTATTTAAAGTACTTTCTGATTACCTTGTCTGAAAAGTAACTATTACTCAGTAAGTAATTGAATTACTTGACTCGATACTTCTTAAAATTCATGCAAATCTACCAAGAAATACGTTCAATTTGACTGCCTTTTAGATTTGAAAAGATTCAAGACACAAAATGTTTCAAAGTAATAGTCACACCATATTTCATACATACAATACATTGGCATTCATTCCCTGCTAAATGCACTGTTTCTTTAGTATGAATATTCATCTAATAAATAAAACCTTTAGTAGGAAAATTAAGTTTTAGCAAATCAAAAAAATATATTTTTAGATATTTACAATCTTATTTATCCAGATTTATCCAGAACTGTTGAATTTAGTTTTAGAAGCAAGTACATTTTAAGTACCAGTAATTACATTAGCTAAAAATGAAAAAGTAATCCCTTACTTCAGCAAAAAAGTAATTTAATTACAGTGACTAGTTACTTTAAAACTCATTACATCCAGCACTGGTTTTTGCGTCTAAGATTATAAATTCCTCCAGTCTCAAACAGCTCTATTTTCAGTATGTAAGCCTCTTCAGAACAACCCACACATGGGACCCGGGGGTCAGAGGCTATCGCATACACCTGCTTCAGCTCCACAATACACACACACACACACACTTGCATGTACATAACCACACACACACACACCTTAACGGCTGCTCACATGCAAAAAAAAAAAAAAAAGCAAAACCCACAACACTCTCACTTTCAGGTATATACAATCCACCCGAAGATCTGAAGAAACTAAAAGAAGCGCCGCATGCTTAAATGCACGTAATAAATATTTGATCGCGCAATAGACATACATATGATTTTTAAACTACGAGGACACAAGGCATGTCCACATAAACCACCTCAACATTGCAATACCCACGTCAACGTACAAATCGGTGTCCTTGTAAACCACCAAAACCAGTAGCCTACACACACACAAACGATTTCAAGCTCTCACTTTCAAATGAAGGTTTGCTCAATCCCAACACATCTGAAGAAGCTAAAAAGAGAAGAAATAAATGAAATAAAAACGCACATACAATTTTGGCATAAATATTTGATCGCGCGATTGACATAAATGCAGCTTGGCGATGCATATAGGTTTTTTAAATTACGAGGACACAAGGCATGTCCACATAAACCACCTCAACACTGCAAAACCTACATCAATATACAAATATGTGTCCTTGTGAACCACCAAAACCAGTACACACACACACACACACACACACACACACACACACACACCCAAGATCTCAAGCTCTCACTTTCAAATGAAGGTTTGATCCATCCAAACCCATCTGAAGAAGCTAAAAAAAATACCAACGCACATACAATTTTTGCATAAATATTGGATCGCGCGATTGACATGAACACAGCTTAGCGATGCATATTCTGATGAAGCTCATTAATAGCTAACGTGTGCTATTTAACGGCAGAACTCTTGAGGTGCTTCAGTGTTTGTGGTACCGCAGTAGCAGCGAGTGCAGGGGAGGTGAACTGGCGAAAAGCTTTCAGTGGGAGATTCACCGAGAGTGTGTGTATGTGTGTGTGTGTGTGAAGGAGAGGAGCGTGTGCGTGTTACCGTCCGCTCAACACCCAACATCTATCGCTTTTTCCACTCTCAACACCTCTCGCCTAATGCAGAATGACAGCTGTGTGTGTGGATGAAAAAAAGGAGGGGAGATGTTGTTGCGCATGCATGGAGCGCTAATGGATCGGAGAGTGTTAATGTATTTGAAAGTGTACATATATACCGGAAAGAGACTATGGACGAATGTGAGCATGCAGCTTTGTGGGTTGATGTGTTATGGAGTGTAGTTTGGACCGGGTGGATTACAAAAGCAAGATCAACACTAATATAGTGGTGTGGAGTTGGTTATAAGCAGCCCCCCCCCCCAAAAAATAGGTCAGTGGAACATGACAAAACGCCAACGTCAACCCAAAAACGATGGCACGTCCTGCGTCCTGACTCAAACTCTCTACAACCTCACACACACACACACAATTGAGATCTTTAGTTCTAGACTTGAAAAATGTAACTTTTGCTAGCTAAGTTAACCCACACACACACACACACACACACACACACACACACACACACACACAC
>CAIGQW010054506.1:2339450-2356235 GCA_903798125.1 Danio choprae
CCCAGCCGGGACTTGAACCAGCGACCTTCTTGCTGTGAGGCGACAGTGCTAACCACTGAGCCACCGTGTCGCCCTATTATATAATTTGATTAAGAAATAGGTCTATAAATTAATTATAATATAAATCAAAATAAAATAATCCTTAGATTTGTAAATATCACTTAGAAGATGCTGAAATGCATATTTTATTTCAATTTTAAGTATATAATAATTCTTCAAGGGCATTGTCAGCTCAAATTTTGTGTAATATTCATATTAAAGATAAAATAAAATGATTAAGATTCAAAATAAACATCTTCAAAACAGCTACTTTCCAGTTCACTATTAATACATATTAGTGAACATTAAAATATGCACAATTTTTTTTTATTGTTGTTATGCGTATCTAATTGTTTTGTGAAAAAATGCAAATTAAAGTAATATACATTACCTGAAAAAAGTGAAAAAATATTAATGAACTAAAATTAACCATTAAAATAAAAATTAAAACTACAACTTAAAATACCTAACACAAAAAAAAGCAATGAATTGATACAAATAAAAAATATAAAATACTATAAATTGATTGAAATTATATATTCATTCATTCATTTTCTTTTCGGCTTAGTCCCTTTATTAATCTGGGGTCACCACAGCGGAATGAACCGCCAACTTATCCATCATATGTTTTACGCAGCGGATGCACTTCCAGCTGCAACCCATCACTGGGAAACATCCATACACACTCATTCACACACATACACTACGGACAATTTACCTTACCCAATTCACCTATACCGCATGTCTTTGTGGGGGAAATCAGAGCACCCGGAGGAAACCCACACGAACACGGGGAGAACATGCAAACTCCACACAGAAATGCCAACTGACCCAGTCGAGGCTTGAACCAGCGACCTTCTTGCTGTGAGGCGATTGTGCTACCCACTGCGCCACCTTGAAATTATATATATATGTGACTGATTAAAAAAAAAGAAAAAACACAAAACAAAAGCTAATCAAATATTTAATGAAAAACTGCAATAATTACAACATACCCACATTTATTTGTTTATTTATTTGTTTGTTTGTTTATTATGTCACCTACAAACATTTGGAATGGTAACCATGCTTTCCATTAGATATCTCTGTAGCTGGTAACTTGCCATTAGCCAAATGAATGAACAAATGAATGAAATTATATATTATAACATATGATATATGTATTTTTTGAAACCTATTGGGAACTTTCTTATAAATTAAGGGATTGCTGTTGCATGTGTTGTATTAAAATCAATCAATCATAATACCTAAATACAATTCAAAATGTGATTTGAATAAAACTATTGCTGTATTACGTTCGATTTGTACATGCTTCTTTATGTGTGTATATGTACATGTGAAAACGCACAGTTTACCCAGAACGGCTCTGGTTGCTATGCTAATTTAACACTAAATGAGCAGGAATAACTGCGCTGCGAATCCCCTGAATAAAAAATGCAAATACGCACTCCGCACCTGATGCCATAAATCTCTGAAATTACCGTCTGATCACGACCTCTTGTGTGATCCATTAGAGGCCGCGAAAATAAATTAACTCATGTTATGTCAACACTAATCCGTCAACGGTCTCTGCTTAATAAGCGAAATATAATTTCCCCTCCATGATTATCAAATGAGGTGTATCATAGCTGAAAATTAGCCACGTCGAGGCAGCCGAACTTGCATTAGCCACTGTGGAGCTAGTTTAGCTTGTGTCACGCTGTGCTGTTAGCATTAGTGTTAGCGGTGGGCTGCTTTGCCTCTATTAGCTGCTGTGTTTTTGTCCGCATGGTGCTCTGCGCTCTTTGGATGAGTCAGTCAGTCAGTAAGGTTAAACTGCTTTGCTTTAGTGAGATACTTGTGGTCGGAAGGTAAGCAGCAGTGCTGTGGTTAGAGAACGACTGCTGAGAGAGAGGGTTTCAGAACAGCAAGCTGTAGCCTCTGGGCAGCGCACGTGTACGTGTGTACGTGGAGCGGAAAAAAGCCTACATTTGCACTCGCATGCAGAAACTAACACTGCATGCTTTAGTCTGATCTCGATGCGATAACCCAAGGTTAAGCTACAAATGTGTTATCAGTAATGGGGGAAAACGATGTCTGTGGCTTTTGAGAGTGGAACATTTGTCTTGTGTGATTGTTTTCAGTCTTGAGCAGATCAAACAACGAACTTCTCAACTTTGCCTTTACATTATCACAAGACATAACCACTCATTATACAGGCGACGAGTGTCAGACAACAAGAACATGATTTGCAAAAGCATTGCTTTCTACAAAACGCTAGTCATTGAGCCTCATTCATTTTCTTTAGGCTTAGTCCCTGGTTTATCAGGGGTCAACAAAGCTTAATAAACAGCCAACTATTCCGGCATATGTTTTTCGCAGTGGACACCCTTCCAGCCACAACCCAGTCCTGGGAAACACCCATACACTCTCGCATTCACACATGCACTCATACACTACGGCCAATTTAGTTAATCCAATTCACCTATATTGCATGTCTTTGGACTGTGGGGGAAACCGGAGCACCTGGAGGAAACCCACGTGAACACGAGGAGAACATGCAAACTCCACACAGAAATGCCGTGTGTGTGGCATCATTGAGGCTAGTGAGGCATGTCAAATCAGACTCCATCATTTCCTAATACGTCCGTGACCATTCACTAGAGACTTTGCACGATCTTCGAGGTGTCAGAATTCAAACTGCGAAGAACTGCAACAATCGACGGAGGAATTAAGTGGTGTTAATAACAACCGCTGCCACCAGACAGGCCTCGTCTTCTCCACTCTGTGCCCTGGAATGCATTTCTCTTCCTTTGAAACCTGGCTTTCCCAAACTCGAAACCAAGTCCTGTGGAGACCGACGTGAGTCTCTGAAGACGCTGCCTATTTTCAGGCAATGAATTGATTGAATTGCTTTGTTCAATCACAGCAGTAACCCAACCCAGTGACCGTGAATTGGCAAGTAGGACACGTTCCTGGATCAAAATCCTTAATGGTCCTGGTACAACCTTTTAATCAACCGATCAGCTAAAGAGGGTAAGGATAAGGGTTAGGGGTCAAGGGCTTGATCTAAATTCTTTTAAATTATGAGTTTCGGGTTGGGATTTGGGCAGGAGCCTTTGAGAGGAAAGTTGTTGGTCCAGGATGTGTTTTACTTTAAAAATCAAGGTAAAGCAATGAATCTAATATAAAAATCCAGCCACCTTGATTCTGCAAAGCAAGCAGAGGCATCTCAAGGGGGAAATGGGAAGTGTGTAACACCCAGAGGCTTGGATGGGCCCACAATTCAATCTGGGAGGAAGGTTTCATTGTAATGTTTACTGAGATTTACTGGATTGCACAAGTAGGACATGTTCCTAGATCAAAATCCTTTCATGGTCCTGGTAAAACCTTCTAATCAACCGACCAAGCTAAGGGTTAGGGGTCAAGGGCTTGAACAGAATTCCTTAAAATTGGCAGTCTGCTTCAAACTGTAAGTTGGGATTTAGGCAGGAACATTCAAGAGGATGTCTATTTGACAACATCAAGGTGACCAAATGAACCTAACCAAATGAACCTAACATCCAGCCACCTTGATTCAAGAAAGCGTGGGGAATGGGAAGTGCATAAGAACCAAGAGGCTAGGATGCGCTAAAAATTTAATCTGGGAAGTAGGTTTAATTGTAATGTCTATTGAGGTGGATTGGATTGCACTTTAAAAAAAAAATTTTATTTTGCGGTGGACCCCACAAATGAATGCAGTTTAAAGTAAGGGGGACAAGAGTCAAAAACTGCATACACGTACAGCCCAGAAACCTCAACAATTCTACTTCATGCCATATGTGTGCCTTGATCAACATGTTTTATCCTAATTCTTACCGCTTCCCTTTACTCTACATATACCTAGTGTAAAATCAAAAGGAATTTTAATTAGAAGGTATCCTGGTTGTCTAAACTTGACATTAACAGCTAGCCACCCATGAAATCCAGTTGGTTCATTGGGATGTTGTTCCAGGAACATGCTCTGCTAGGGAAACAAAACTTCCTCTTAAACCAGAGAGCTGAGGTTACTTGACAAGAAGATTGTTCCAGGAACAACAAAATAAGTTGATTCAATATCATGTGCCATTTTTAAAAATCATGTACAACAGTGTACAACTGTTGTTTACACCACATTTCATGTGCCATTTTGCCGTGAGCATAGCTACAATCCAATCAGGTGCTTCCTAAAGCATTAGTTAAGAACCCTAACCTAACACAATGCAATATTCTTACCAACTTCTTATATCAAATATTGCCCGAGCTCCTCCCTGGAGCTGCCCATTGAGGGCCGAAGGTGAGCTCTGTCAATTTCGTTTCCCTGTCTCTCTTCGTAAACACAGCAGCTCAAGTCAAGTGTCTGGCTCTCCACCTCCTGATTAATTCAAGCAAATGTATTTATTGTAAACAACCCCTGTGGGACGGAATTCAATTGAGAGGGGACGCAGAGCATCCACTGGTGCCCCCGAGGAGCCAGGCGGAGGACTGCAGCCGATAATGGGCTCATTAGCAGTCTGTCAGTAGCATCCCACGCACGGGCAGAACAGCAGCTGATCCTCTATCCTCTTTAACTCCTGCCTCTCCTCCACACTGAAACCACAGCTCCATGGAGGGAGCGGGTTCACTTTAATGCAACACATAGCGTGTAATTGAAGAGAACAAGAGCTCTAAATCGAACCATTTACAGACCCCTCATCTCTGTGTAAAACCCTTCATCAGTGCATTATGTGAAAGATAAAAGCTTGTTTTTGTAGTGATTCAAAATGTACCTTCTCTACACTTTTGAAATGACTTTTCTTTAGACATAAAAGGAGCATCTTTTATTTGCCAGTACAGGCTTTAATAAAAGGGAGAAATCTTTAAGCTAAATAACAAACTACAGCATATCATGTAGATTAAACAGCAAAGAATGAGGGCAACGTTTGCAGTTATTTTAAGTGTGGCTGATTTATGAATTTATGATGTCATTAGCTATGTGTGTTTTCATCCAAAGATGCGACAAAGACGAAACGCAATGAATGTGCGGTGGCTTTTGGAGGACCGAGATGCTCAGACACTCAAGACAGTTCTGGATCTAATCTAATTCGTACAAATTTTAGGGTTCAGCCGTACGAAAATGTACGCTATTTGGCACCAAACCTCACCCCTAAACCCAACCATCATTGGGGGATGAGCAAATCGTACTAAAATGTACAAATGAGAGTGTATAAATTATAAAACAACTCTAAAACAAAGGTGTTTAATCCTGGTCCTGGAGGGCCAAAGTGTGCCTGGGCATTTGAAGCTCCATGAAGACCTTGATTAGCTGATTCTGGTGTGTTTAATTGGAGTCTACAGGACAATGGCTCTAACCAATACCCCCCTCCCAAACCAACACCCCTGATGAGGATGATGGTCTTACCAAGATAGATGCCTCATATGTGACAAGATTCTATCTAGAGCTCACAGTAAGGAGCTAATATCAGTCTATCAACAACACGATCACCAGATAGAGGCCAAAGCTACTGCTTTATCTGGATTAAGCTGAGAGTTTCTGTCACGGACCACCTTGACGAGAGCAACTGCAGATACATCACAGGACTGGCACTTTCTCGCAGTAATGGCAAAAGTGACACAGCAGCCAGTTTCAGACCATTACTGAATTAACAAGTCCCTCCTAAACACACGCCAGGAACCTCAATATGGATCAGTTTAATATATACACCAAAGAGTGCGGGGGCACAATATCAAACCATAAGCGCACGAGCCCGTATAAAACAATCATAAACCAATTTAGAGCCATTCCAGGCAATTTCCTGTGGCTTCCATCTGAGAAGAGGACTTCAATAAATCACTCCGACAACAAGGGGAATATCTATTTCCAGGATAAATAGACAAGACTATTGGGCTTCTTTTCTTTGAAAGAGAGGAAGACGTTACAGAGGCAGCTCGAATGCAAGAAACGGAATGCAAGAAAAAGGATTCAGAGAATTAGCATGCGCTTTTTCTTTTGAGAAACACTGGATTCATTTCCAAAAGCATTTTCAGGGATAATTAAATAGTCCACAAATGTAGGGTGGGAATTGCGATGTACTATAATTGAGATGTTTGATCAGAGACATGTTTTGGGGACTATTAAATCATCATTATAAAAAAATTTGAGTCTCAGAAACCAGTATTAGAGCTTGCCACCAACATCAAGTGTTTAATTTCGGAAGACCAATATCCTACTGCAAATGTCACAGTCGCATTTGAAAGACAAAGAAAAAGGACCAAATGAATGAAACCCCTCGTCCAGAAATCGTGATCCCACAAGCATCGAACAAAACCTGAAAATGGGCCAATTTCTTAGTTAGCGGGCTGTATAATGACACTATGCTCCGAAGAATGACTCAGCCTCAGATTTGGAAGCAATTATTGAAAATTGGGCCAATGTGATTGGTTTCATTTCACGTTTTGGATACCACTTTGGGGAGACGTCTTAAAATAAAGCCCTGCCAAATACCCACTTTTTACTAGAACATTCACAGCGTACCCTGTATATGAAATGAAGCTTAATTTTCAGTGTTCATATTTAAAACCCATAGGCCTTTGTTCAAACGCTTGTGTTTTCTGACTAAGACACGTTTCTTTTTTTCCCAAAAAACATTTACTAAATCATCCGAATGTAATTGTGCTGTAAGCAAAGATTAATAATCAACAAAATAAAAGGAGCCAAGTCACCAGACGAAACATCTAGAGCAAATACAAACAGACTTGCCAAGAACAAAGCGCGGAGACCAGAGACAGAAAGCTCTGTTTGACATGTTACTCAAACAAATCTCCAATCCTCCTCTACACTGAGCGTGTTTACTTCAAATTAAATTTGAACCCTTCCAGGTATTAATAATATGGAGACATTTGGCAGTAAACAATTTGATAAGCATTAAACTCCCCTTGTGCTCAGTCTAATTGAAAACATCAGATGGCCCCAAGCGGCTGTTTGCTCGCTGTTGCCGTCGATGTTGTCGCTGCTCGGTTAGTTTTAATAGAGCAGAGATGTCAAACCAATTTCTTTGTCTTTGGGCATTTTTTTGTAGCTGAAAGAGACAAACAAATAAATGTGTTTATGAGATTAATTTGAGAGTGGTAGAGAGAGGCAGTCAAGGTGAGCTGCGAATCGCTAATAGCAAGGACAAAAAAAAATAAGGAAAAAAAAAAAGGACCAAGGTGAAAATACTTCAAAAATGAGAATAAGCGCCTCAGGTTCGGGATCCTATTTGAGATCGTATCAACCGATAGATTAACCGACTGGAGGATCAGTGCTACACAAAGGTAAACGTGTACGGCCTCAGAGCTAAAAGTAACACTTAATATTTTTGGAAGTCACATTTCTCAATCCCTTCAGCCTATCTTCGGGTCCAGCGGGAGAACTTTTTGCTTAGCTTAGCATATATCACTGAATTGTATTAGATCATTAGCATCTCGCTGAAAAAAAAAATAGTTTCATCAATTTTCCTATTTAAAGCTTGACTCTTCTGTAGTTACATCATGTTCTGAGGCAGACTTAAAATGAACAAGTTGCTATTTTCTAGGTTGATATGGCTAGGGACTATAATCTCAGTCCGGTGTATAATAATACGTATAGTTCCTAGCCATATCAACCTAAAGAATAGCAACTTTTCATTTTCTGATGCTCTTAGTACACAATGTAACTACAGAAGAGTCAATCTTTGAATAAGAAAATGATCAAAACTCTTATTGTTTTTACATTTTCAGAGAGATGCTATTGGTCTAATCTGATTCAATGACCTATGCTAAGCTTAAAGTGCTCCAGACAGATGCCTAGATTGGCCGAATGGATTCAAAATGGTAAAACTCAAGTATTTAACTGATGTAAAAAAGCCTATTTACATAAAAAGTGGAGTATTGCTTTAAGAAAGGTGAATACAGAATTTGTTCCTCTGTCTTAAAACAATATGAAAAGACCCCTGAGTCTTTAGAAAGAGAGTTTGAGCTCAAGATAAGGAGGCGGAGGGGTGGTAACAACAACCATCAGCATCCAAATGATCTCCCTGTGAAGCCCCGTGAAACTCCCTATTCCCGGGAAAAGAAAGCCGAGGCGATTGGGAGGGGGGATCCTCGCCAGCGACTCTACAGGAAGTAGGGCAGGTGATTTTGGGTGTGATAATTATGGTCATAACTAGGCATGAGGGATAGGTAATGGCCCTTCTTATGCTTCATGTGGAGTGTCGGTGGTTGTGGTGATGACTGTCGCGGGCAAAAAAGCATGATTATGTTTTTCTTCGTGCGCTGCTATGACTGCTCTACGAGTCCCGGCGACTGCTGAAAAGGGCAGCGGGGGAGCGTGGCCTTTGAGGAGGAAGTTAACGAATGAACTTCATTATTGAGGAGCATACTGGGGAGACCCCCTGGAGCATGTGATGTATTACCCCGTGTCAAATAAACACGCAACGCCCTCCCCCAACACACACTACCGGCTACACATCCTCAATGCCAAATGAATACATCAAATCGGAGAAAAAAAGGCATAGGTGGTCTGAAAAGTTTACTTAAGATTCTGTGTAGGGGGGGACAAAGTACTAATTCTAGTGGCTTATTACCTGCCCATTATTAAAACATATTTGTATTTATATAAAAGTATAAAGTACATATTCTGCATGATCTTATTCTACATCCCTAATCCTACCCAATACCTAACCCCAACTACTCCAGTATCTTAATTAAGAAGTTTATTGAGCTAGAAGTCCTAGTTGATGGTTTATTAATGGTGAGAATTGTACCTTAAGAATAACCTGAAAAGAATATTAAAGTATTCACATGTGAAAAAAAAATGGTTGAGACTACATCAATGCAATCTCATGGCAAATTCGTAACTTTTGGACTTAGTGGCTGATTCATATTAATTTGTATGATCTCATTTATAGATTTTAGTATGGTTTGCTCATCCCACAATAAGGGGATGGTTTAGGGTTTTGGGGGTTTGGGTTTGAGGCATGCCTCCTTTTAAAAATCGTACGTTTTCATACGAATGAAATCAACCCAGGCTCATTACGGATACGTACCCAGGTCTACATGTCTGGGAACAGCGGAATACGTAACTGGAGGTACGTCTGTTTGCAGTTTTTGTTTTTGCAAATCCACCAGAGACCGCTGTGTATGCTTTTTGATAAGCTCAAATTTCTCTTGCGAGTCCTCTTCTCGCATAAGTCCACCAGAGGACGCAATATACACTTCAGCTCCGTCATCCATCCCAAGTCCATTGGCGTACGATGTGAGCTACTGGGCAGACTGGTAACACTGGAAAAGCTGTCCATACGGAGGTAAGCGGTCCAATCTTTCCAATCTAAAAGGTCATAATGGCGCTTGACCACAAACGTGATGCAATGACTCTTGTTACTTTTAAAGTCACAGTTGTGCCACTCTACACACCTAGAAATGAAGGTACAAAATCTGTCACTGGGGTGGTACCTTTTCAAAAGGTACAATTTTGTACCATAGAGGTGGACATAAGTATCTTTAGGGTACACTTTTGTACCTTCAAGGTTCACTTTTGTACCTTTAAGTTACTATGAGGTACACATTTGTACTTTTGGGGTATTAAAATGTACCTGTTAGGAACAAAAATGTACCTTTTGAAAAGTGACAGATTTTGTACCTTTATTTCTGAGAGTGTACCACATCGGGCTATGGAGAAGCAAACAAGTCCTCTTGCGAGTCCTCTTCTCGCATAAGTCCACAAGAGGGTGCAATATACACTTCAGCTCCGTCATCGCGGTCAACTCAGCTCCTCGTCCCAAGTCCATTGGCGTACGCGGCGAGCTACTGGGCAAACTGGTAACACTGGAAAAGCTGTCCATATGGAGGTAAGCGGTCAGCTGGTAGCACAAAAAGGAACAGAAGCTGTCGACGGTATCATATCGCCCCGTAGTGTTCATTTTAAAGACATACCTCTGGCTACATAATTTGCGCTTTGTAGACAGGTGTAGACAGGTGTACGTATTCACAATGAGCCTGTGTTGAATGAAATCGTATGGCTTTGTACGAATTAGTCACTTTTGTGTCAATATATTAAAGTTACAATTCTAACTAATGGCTTATTACCTGCCTATTATTAAGATATTGGCTGTTTATTCGTACTTATAAAGTACTCTGCATGATCTTATTCTACATCCCTAATCCTACCCAATACCTAAACCCAACTGCTACCTTAATCACTATTATTAAGCAGCAACTTAGAAGTTTATTGAGCTAAAAGTCATAGTTAATGGTTTGTTAATAGCCAGAATTCTACCTGATCACATACATGAAAAGGATTACAAATGGATGAGATTACACCAACGCAATCTCATGGCAAATTCGTAACTTTTTGATTTAGTGGCTAATTCGTATTAATTTGTGAGATCGAATTCGTACATTTTAGTATGATTTGCTGATCCCCCAATGAGGGGAAGGTTTAGGGTTGGGGTTTGGGTTGTGGACACGCCACAAAAATATCGTATATAGTACCGTATTTTAAATATCGTATTAAAATATCGTACCTTTTCATACGAATTAAACTGTATGACTTTGTACGAATTAGCCACCTTTGTGACAATATATAAATAGCTACATTTCCTCGTGAGACCAGGCAAAATTCTACCGAGCCAAATCCCTTTGCACTTTCATGTTGTTGTTGTTGTTACCAGTTCTCAGACGCACGAAGGTACTTTCCAATCTAAAAGGTCATAATGGCATTTGACCACAAACGTGATGCAATGACTCTCGTTACTTTTAAAGTCACTGTTGTGTCACTCTACACACCTAGAAATAAAGGTACAAAATCTGTCACTGGGGTGGTACCTTTTCAAAAGGTAAAATTTTGTACCATAGAGGTGGACATAAGTATCTTTAGGGTACACTTTTGTACTTTCAAGGTTCACTTTTGTACCTTTAAGTTACTATGAGCTACACATTTGTACATTTGAGGTATTAAAATGTACCTTTAAGGACCTGTTAGGAACAAAAATATACCTTTTGAAAAGTGACAGATTTTGTACCTTTAATTCTGAGAGTGTACCACATCAGGCTATGGAGAAGCAAACAATAGAGACCTTGAGTACATAACATATTCATTTATAAGGATTTACATTGTCCTGCAACTTTCCCTCCAACTAAAAGACCATTATAGTTTTCAAGACACCACCAGGAGAGATTTTCCCCTCAAGATTGAGGTAGCTCTTCAGGCTACAATACTCCTTGAATTTGGGCCCTGAATACGTCTTTTTCTTTCTGCCTTTCCATTTTTGAGCTCTTGGTCAGAGGGCTCTCGGCTTTTCTCTTTTACTGTTGACTTATGAGTATGCCAGGGGTGTTTGGGAGCTATTTATCACAGGCCAGGCTCGTCCTGCAACCCTCACACATTAGTAATGTTCTCCGCTGAGGAGTAGGCCTGTCACAGCTCTCTTCCCCCGAAACCTTTGAACAAGGTAGGTCACGGCTAGGCCTCGCACATGCCCCACTTTTAGTCTTTCATGGCACCTTTAAGTTCGCCCAGGCCCGCTCCGAACAGAGCAGGGCATCGTGGGTATGGAGTGATGCTCTTGGGACTGATCAATGAGCTTTTCTTGCATATTGAGATGTACATCTGCAGCGTGATGGATTATCTTTAAAGCACAAACTGTTGGGATTTGCTTCAATTCATCGAATGTTGTCTGGTTATTGAGATGTTGAATGCAAATTTGCAGGGGTCGAGTGTGTGTTAATTTCAATGGAATTAAAAAATACATACAGTTTTATACACAGAATTATTAGCCCTCTTTAATTATTAGCCCCCCCTTGTCAATTGTTCCCCAATTTCTGTTCAAAGGAAAGATTTTTTCCAACACATTTCATAGTTTTAATAACTAATTTCTAATAACTGATTTCTTTTATCTTTGCCATGATGACAGTACGGGCAGCACGGTGGCACAGTGGGTGGCACAATCGCCGCACAGCAAGAAGGTCGCTGGTTCGAGCCCCACCTGGGTCAGTTGGTATTTCTGAGTGGAGTTTGCATGTTCTCGCCGTGTTTGCATGGGTTTCCTCCGGGCGCTCCGGTTTCCCCCACAGTCCAAAAACATGCGGTACAGGTGAATTGGGTAAGCTAAATTGTCCGTAGTGTATGAGTGTGAATGAGTGTATGGATGTTGTGTAAAACATATGCTGGATAAGTTGGCGGTTCATTCCGCTGTGGCGACCCCAGATTAATAAAGGGACTAAGCCGAAAAGAAAATGAATGAATGAATGAATGAATGAATGATGACAGTACATGATATATGACTAGATATTTTTCAAGATACTAGTATTCAGCCTCAATTGCAATTTAAAGGCTTAACTAAATTAATTAGGCAAGTTAGGGTAATTAGGCAAGTCATTGTATAACAGTGGTTTGTTCTGTAGACATTTGGGGAAAAAAATGCTTAAGAGAGGTAATAATATTGACCTTAAAATCTTTAAAAAATTAAGGAATAAGACTTTCTTCAGAAGAAAAAAAATATTATAGGAAATACTGTGAAAAATGTCAGGAGGGCGAATCATTTTGACTTCAACTGTATATATTTGGATATTCAGATCCCAGTGTTATATTATCAAAAAAAAAAAAGCTTCAATTTATCAGTTGCTCATTGGATGATGTAATGTGGGCGTCCCATTTAAAAGCGAAGATGGATGAACATGAGGATAACGGGGCAGAGTTTTGGTAAACTAAAGGGGTGGAGTTAAAACGATCCATAAACGGATCAAATGATTGACGTTTTGGCTGCATTTCCAAAATACCACCATAGAAACGACTGTAATTTGTATTAGTCAAAATTTTGTAACAGATTACATTAGTCAATGCATTAATTAACATAATCTATTAACGACAAGCAATGAATTTGTTACAGTATTTATGAATCCTTGTTAACTTGTAATAAAATGAAATCCTTCAGATCGAAAGTCAATATTGTAAAACTCTCAGAGATCCTTTGACAACTGATGAAATCTTTTTTTAAGCCCTTCAATACTGCAAATCAAAAACGTTGGATAAATGTTGATTCAAATAAACTGTTTATATTACATTATTCAATTAAATTCAGGGCCTCACAGTGGCGCAGTGGGTAGCACGTTCGCCTCACAGCAAGAAGTCGCTGGTTCGAGCCTCGGCTGGGTCAGTTGGCATTTCTGTGTGGAGTTTGCATGTTCTCCCTGTGTTGGCGTGGGTTTCCCCCGGGTGCTCCGGTTTCCCCCACAAGTCCAAAGACATGCGGTACAGGTGAATTGGGTAGACTAAATTGTCCGTAGTGTATGAGTGTGAATGGGTGTGTATGGATGTTTCCCAGAGATGGGTTGCAGCTGGAAGGGCATCCGCTGCGTAAAACATATGCTGGATAAGTTGGTGGTTCACTCCGCTGTGGCGACCCCAGATTAATAAAGGGACTAAGCCGAAATGAAAATGAATGAATTCAATTCAATTCAAGTGTATTTATATAGCGCTTTTTACAATGTAGATTGTGCCAAAGCAGCTTAACATGTTCTAGTAAAGTCCAGATTTCAGAGTTTAGTTCAGTTTAGTTCAGTTCAGTTCAGTTCAGTGTGGTTTAAGTTTCACTGCTGAAAGTTCAAACACTGAAGAGCAAATCCACAGAAGCGCAGCTCCCGATCCGAGCAGGCCAGTGGCAACAGTGGCGAGGAAAAAACTTCACCAACTTCACCTGACGAAGTGAAGGGAAAAAAAAAACCTCGAGAGAAACCAGGCTCTGTCGGGCACGATCATTTTTCTTCTGGCCAAACTTCCTGTGTGGAGCTGCAGTCTAGGCGCCGGGGGCTGGGGAAGCTGGACGTCCATCGTGGAAGCTGCAGGTGTGATAGGGCACCGGCAGGAGGTCAGGCTGGCCCACAGGATCAAGCGTAGACTTGTTTGTTATATTACATTGCATTACATTACATTTATATTACTGTTTATATTACAACCCCTGTTGTATTCTCTCTCCATTGTAATAAATTATGGTTAGTTTTTCTTTCTTGTCTGCCTTTTTAATTGATTTATTTACTTACTAATTTTCCTATTTATCCCTTTTGCCCTGAATTTCTGAAATTGTTCTTTGTAAAAATGTTAGGGGGGAAAAAAATGCTGATTTACAGCAACTGAACACAGTCGGAATAAAATATACGATGAAGGTTTACGGATGAGGAGTTAAACGAGGTCTCATATGAACCGCGAATGAAGCAGAAAACTCATTGGGGGAAAATAAATAAATAAATAAATAAATAAATAATAATTTAAAAAAAATCCCCCAACCTTAAGACCCCTTCTTATGCCTCGTTCTGTTTTCAGATTTGTCATTTTATGTTCAGTCTGGTCGACAAATGCTGTTTGAAACCAAAACACAGGATTAAGGGATAAAGTTGCTGTGCGTCGACCTTGATTCGGTAATCCAGTACATTATTGGGTAAATGTACATTTGTCTCAAGAACACAACTCCTAGAGGAGCGTAATCTCTCTCTGTTACGACAGCTTCTTAGCGCAACACAAAATGAGATGAGCGCTCCTTTCTGCGAATCAATCTAACTTACATTTCCTCCTGAGCTTCGAGGCAAAGGCATGTAATATTACAGGCGCTGCACACTCGAAAAATTAAATGTTATATGTAATTGTTACTTCTGTGGGAAAAAAAAGATGTTTAGCAGAATGTCCTGGCTGCTGTTTTCCAAGAATGAGTAAAGTGAATGGGCATTGATGCTGTAAAGGCTTTTTTAAAGGGGTTGGGGAAGAGATATTTTACAATTCCACTAGAGTTAAACAATTGAGTTTTATTAATGTTTATCCTGTAGGAGCACATGTAGATTAGCTTAGCTTAGCATAAATCATTGAATCGAATTAGACCATTAGCACCTCACACAAAACATTCAAAAAAAGAGTTTCAATAATGTTCAAACGTAAAACTTGACTCTTCTGTAGTTATATCGTGTACTAAGATAAAAAATGTACATTAAAGTTGCTATTATCTAGGTTGATATAGATAGGAACTATACTCTCATTTAGGAACTATTAAGGAACTTTGCTGTCATACCATAGCTATAGAAGGCGCAAGGATATTACACAACACCTGAAAATAATCTCCATTTTGGTATTATCATTGCGCATGCTACAGCTATGCTACGGGAGCAAAGTTCCTTAATAGTTCCTAAAGGAGAGTAAAGTTCCTATCTATATCAGCCTAGATGATAGCAACTTTGTATTTATCATCAGTCTCAGTACATGATATAACTACAGTAGTCAAGCTTTAAATACTAAAATGGTCAAAACTCATGTTTAAAATTTAAGCAGATGCTAACGGTCTAATCCGATTCAATGATTTATGCTAAGCTAAGCTAACAGTGCTCCCGCCAGACCCAGAGATCAGCTGTTTAACTCTAGACGACTTGCAATAAGTGGAGAATTCGTTTAGTTTTCATTCAGGACTGTTGGTTTTCAAGAACTAAACGCATCCCTGAGTTTTACGTTCACGACTTTGCACGCAGTTTTCTGCATTCGTCTGCAGTGTATATGGCAGGGTGCGACCGATTTGAATTATGCAAGCAGAAATTAAAGCGGCAAGTTCTTTAATGACCGTGTGGTGAAAAATGAAGTTGATCTTTGGAGCGAGTCCACCACATCATTAAGGAGTCTGCCACTTAATCAGAATGGATACAAAGCCGGCAAGGTGCTAAGTGTGCAGGTGGAGTCGCACTGACAACCGCTGATACATTAAAACACTGCGAGACGGAGAGGAGATGGTAGAGGTAGAGCGAGAAGAGAGAGGGAGGGAGACCTATGGGCATTTTATCCCTTTCCTTGACACTTTTAAAGGGGTAGTTCACACAAAAATATTTGTTGTGATCATTATTGTATGTTACACAATTACAAGTTTACAAAGAAGCACAAATGGTTTTGCGTTATACTTTCTGAAAATAAAAAAATGAGGTATTATGCATTCTAGGCGACGCGGTGGCGCAGTGGGTAGCACAATCGCCTCACAGCAAGAAAGTCGCTGGTTCGAGCCTCGGCTGGGTCAGTTTCTGTATTTCTCGGCATTTCTGTGTGGAGTTTGCATGTTCTCCTAGTGTTTGCGTGGGTTTCCTCCGGGTGCTCCGGTTTTCCCCACAAGTCCAAAGACATGCGGTATAACACATTCCGCTGTGGCGACCCCTGAGTAATAAAGGGACCGAAGAGAAAATGAATGACTGAATGAATGAAACGACTTTTCTGATCAAACATATAGACAATAAACACTCAATTGTGGCAATATATGGTTTGTATGTGTTCCTCGAGTCATCCAGGGTATTTCTAAAGGATGAAGTGTACTGAAAATGTAATGCTAATCAACTTAGCCGTCATCGCTGTATAGAGTTCTATAAAATGGTATGATTTCTTTCTGGTTCTGTGATATGAAACCACATCTGGTCACAAAAAGAGGTTTAAACACTACACTGACGTTGAGGGGATATTGAGTAACTGTATCATTCTTTGTTAGATTCAAGACTATAGGATTTATTATTTATTTTCCTTCGGCTTAGTCTTTTTATTCATCACAGCAAGAAGGTCGCTGCTTCGAGTCCTGGCTGGGTCAGTTGGCATTTCTGTGTGGAGTTTGCATGTTCTCCTCATGTTGGAGTGGGTTTGCTCCGGGTGCTCTGGTTTCCCCCACAGTCCAAACACATGCGCTATAGGTGAACTGACTAAACTAAATTGGCCGTAGTGTGTGTGTGTGTGTGTGTGTGTGTGTGTGT
>CAIGQW010054506.1:2375131-2387376 GCA_903798125.1 Danio choprae
TTTTACAAAATACAGACGAAAGTACAAGAAAAGAAAAGGTCTGTTAAAAGCCGCAAATGAAATGCAGATGTTTGTTAAGCGCAGGTGAAGGTCTGGACCTATACCATCTGCTCAGAGGAATCAGAGAAAGGAGAGGTTAAATAATTAAGTGTTAAAGCCACTCTGCTCAAATTAATTATGTGTTTCTTGAGACGCTGCAGAACGGTAAATATTTGAGTTGGTCAAAAGTCAGACGACTGGAAATAAAGTTAAACCAAAGGAAATGGAAATATGTCTGCTTACGTAACCATAAGAACTCATTCATTCAGTTTCTTTTCGGCTTAGTCCCTTTATTAATCTGGGGTCGCCACAGCGGAATGAACCGCCAACTTATCCAGCATATGTTTTACGCAGCGGATGCCCTTCCAGCTGCAACCCATCACTGGGAAACATCCATACACACTCATTCACACTCATACACTACGGACAATTTAGCTTACCCAATTCACCTATAGCGCATGTCTTTGGACTTGTGGGGGAAACCGGAGCACCCGGGGAGAACATGCAAACTCCACACAGAAACGCCAACTGATCCAGCCGGGGCTCGAACCAGCGACCTTCTTGCTGTGAGGCGATTGTGCTACCCACTGCACCCCCGTGCTGCCCATAATCAATACAATATTGAATATAAACTTAAAACTTAACATAAAACGTATATTAAATAAATAAATACATATTAAACTTATATATAGATGTATAGACTGACAGATTTAAACCGTGTTGAAACGCATCAGTGTTCAGTGTGTCAAATCTCAAAAACGTCTGCAGGAATGACGCCAAAAACCCCGAGATCACCCATGACTGACATCTGACAAGCAAAACAAAACCCCGTCAATCGGCAGACGACTTCAGAAAGAGCGAGAGCAAACCAGGCAAGAAAACCGAGCGGCAAACTTTTCTTTTGTCCTGTGCCTTTTCTGCGCGCGCACAGATGCGGTGCAGCTGGCGGCCTGACAAATAGGAAAAAATAGTCCAATTTGAGCTGGTCGTTAGCAGTCGGGAGCGGCGCGTTCCAGATAAATGAGCGTCCGGCGCAGGAATGGCAGGAGGATCTGGTGAAGCGTTCCTGAGAGACTGGCCTGCATTACCGAAGCCTTCGATCTGCCCGGACGGACCTGCGTGGGTCACCTTGCCGCTCTGCTCTGCTCTTATTTTTACCATTACACACAAACACAAAGACACCACTCGCATTTTGGTCCCCTCTTGAACCAGCCGCTAACTTACGAAGCCACAAAAGTGTAGAGTATGCTACTTTTGCTCCTGAATTACACCTGATAATGAAGCTTGATGCAACAAATTTATATAAATATGTTACAGTAGATGTAAAAATCACATCCGCTTTAAAAATACACTCTGAAAAAATGTTGTTAAACTTGGGTAAAATACGGACAAAACCAAATCACTACGCTAAAGGGGTAGTTCACCCTCTAAAATAAAATTTAGGCTGCCTCAAGTGGTTCCAAACCTGTTTGAGTTTCTTTCTTCTGTCGAACACAAAATAAGATATTTTGAAGAATGTTAAAAACCTGTAATCATTGACTTCCATAGTCAGAAAAACGAATACTATGGAAGTCTATGGTTACAGGTTTCCAACATTCTTCAAAATCATTTAATCACCCTTTACTTGTGTCCAACCTTTAGGAGATTATTTCTTCTGTCAAACACACAAAAAATATATTTTAAAGAATGTTGAAAACCTGTAACCATTGACTTCCATATAGTCAGAAATACCAATAAGCAACTAGCAAGTCAATGGTTACAAAAAAATCCTCTTTTTTGTTCAACAGAAGAACGTTTTAGTCTCCCTCAAGTGTTTCCAAACCTGTTTTGAGTTTTTTTCTAAAGTCTAAAGGAGATATTTTGAAGAATGTTGAAAACCTGTAACCATCGTAACCAAATTTAAAGGTTGCGTTTGTCCCTATTTGACCCACATTTGGGTAGAACAACCAATCATTTTTGATCATTTACAATAAGGTTAATTAGTTAACTGTTATTTAACATACACTCTTTGGTATTTTAACCAAGTGTTGGGTCAAATATGGAACCCAACACTTGGGTTAAAAATGTAATTAAAATTAATATTAATTAAACAAACAGGCAATGCGACAAGCTTATATCAACATTTACCACTAGATGTAAAAATCCCATCCTATTAAACAATACACTTTGAAAAATGTGGTCAAATTATTGTAAAATATAACCAAACCCAAACCACTGGGTTAAAGGTGTAGTTCACACTAACATGAAGATTCTCTCTCTCTCTCTCTCTCTCTCTCTCTCTCTCTCTCTCTCTCTCTCTCTCTTAAGTGGTTCCAAACCTTTATGTTTTTCTTTCCTCTTCTGAAGACTAAAGAATATTTTTTGAAGAATGCTGAAAACCTGTAACCATTGACTTTCAAGGTAGAAAAAAAATACTATGGAAGTCAATGGTTACAGGTTTTTAACATTCTTCAAAATATCTTCTTTAGGGTTTGACAGAAGAAAGAAACACATAAAAGTTTGAAACAAGTAAAGGGTGAGTAAATAATGACAGAATTTAAATGTTTTACATTTTTAAAGCTTATATCAATATTTTACATTAGATGTAAAAAAAATCACATCCGATTAAAAAATACGCTCTGAAAACTGTTGTTAAACTTGGATAAAATACAAACACACCCAAACCACTGAGTTTAAAGGTGTAGTTCACCCTAAAAATAAAATGTACTCACTATTTACTCTCCTTCAAGTGGTTCCAAACCTTTATGAGTATGTTTGATCTCATTCATTCATTCATTTTCATTTCGGCTTAGTCCCTTTATTAATCTGGGGTCGCCACAGCGGAATGAACCGCCAACTTATCCAGCATATGTTTTACGCAGCGGATGCCCTTCCAGCTGCAACCCATCTCTGGGAAACATCCATACACACCCATTCACACTCATACACTACGGACAATTTAGTCTACCCAATTCACCTATACCGCATGTCTTTGGACTTGTGGGGGAAACCGGAGCACCCGGAGGAAACCCACGCCAACACAGGGAGAACATGCAAACTCCACACAGAAACGCCAACTGACCCAGCCGAGGCTCGAACCAGCGACCTTCTTGCTGTGAGGCGAACGTGCTACCCACTGCGCCACTGTGAGGCCCTATGTTTGATCTGTTGAGCACAAAAGAAGATATTTTGAAGGATGCTGAAAACCTGTAAACATTGACTTTCATGGTAGGAAAAACAAACACTATGGAAGTCAATGGCTACCGTTTTTCAACATTCTTTAAAATATCTTCTTTAGTGTTCAACAGAAGAAAGAGACTCAAACAGGTTTAAAGCTAGTAAAGGGTGAGTAAATAATGACAGGATATTCATATTTTGGGTGAACTGTCCATTTTAAATGACATTTTTAACCACATTTAAAGATTTGTCCATATTTTACTCATTTTATTATAAAATATAATATTAGCCCTGCTTTTGTTTGAGTACCATGTACACAAGAAAACAAATACTAAAATAAAGAGAGGAACGAGTTAGCATGCTAGCTGCGAGGGATAATTTGTTGTGTTGAGTTCTTATAGGAACACTCCACTTTTGGGGGGAAATAGCCTTATTTTACAACTCCCCTAGAGTTAAACGGTTGAGTTTTATAATTTTAGCCAATTTTTGGGTCTGGCAGGAACACGGTTAGCTTAGCATAGCATAGATCATTGAATCAGATTAGACCATTAGCATCTCACTCAAAAATGACCACATTTTTTTGGAAATACACTCGTTTTACAACTCCCCAAAAGTTAAATGGTTATGTTTGATCTGTTGAGCACAAAAGAAGATATTTTGAAGAATGCTGAAAACCTGTAACCATTGACTTCCATGGTAGGAAAAACAAACACCATGGAAGCCAATGCTTACCGTTTTTCAACATTCTTCAAAATATCTTCTTTAGTGTTCAACAGAAGAAAGAAACTCAAACAGGTTTAAAGCTAGTAAAGGGTGATTAATAATGACAGAATATTCATATTTCGGGTGAACTGTCCTTTTTAACCACATTTAAAGATTTGTCCATATTTTACTCAATTGTGGGTTGAAACACCCAATCATTATTATGTTACATCATTACATCGAGTCAAACTAAATAAAAATGTGGTGTCAAATGTCAAACTTACTGTAGTGACGAGTTTTTATTTTATTCTGAGCAACGGGAAATGATTTTAGTTTTAATTACAAATAATGACCCTAATCATGAAAACCTCTGAAGAAGCAGTGTCTATTTCAGACCTCCTGAAGTTCTGATAGTTATAGTCTGCCAACTTCTTAATGTAATTTAACATTACACATACACATCTATTCCTTCAATAAACCTTGTTTGAAGAATCTAACATGATATAATGCTCTTCTTTCCTCAGCGCAGGCCAGAATATACAGCACAAAAAGCGGCTGAGAAAAAAACGAGACACAGCAGCAGCACAAGCAGCGTCTCCATCTGCCGTGTCTGGGTGAAGGGTAGAGACTGCACTCCATTAAAAAAACTCTGTGCGGGCTGAAAGGAGTCAAACACTCAGTCTGGCATTTTGACTCTCAAGTTCCCTCGTTGGAGCTTTAGCATGTCGGCCGAAGGGACAAACTTCCTCTGAGGGGAATCTCTGGAGGCTCGCTTGAGAGTCACAGAGGCTTCCGGAAGGTGAGGATTCGGTCTGCGCTGCTGCCAGCGCAAATAATGAATGATGCCACATCCTGCCCTGATTTTAGACTGAGTACCATGTACACAAGAAAACAAATACTAATAAAAATAAGAGAGGAATAAGTTAGCATGCTAGCTGCCAGGGAGAATTGTAAATGCTAACATGTTGTGTCGAGTTCTTAACTCCCCTAGAGTTTCATTACTTTAAAATCAGTTCAGGCGATAGGCAATTCACGCTTAGCTTAGCATAAATCATTGAATCATATTAGACCATTAGCATCTTGCAAAGACTTTCGGTAATCATATCAGGCAGAATTGTAAACGCGAACATGTTGTGTTAAACTTATAAGAACACACCGCTTTTATGGAAATCCGCTTGTTTTACGGTTGAGTTTTATTATTTTTAAAACCATTAACCTATTTTTGGGTCTGTCAGGAACACTTTTAGCTTAGCTTAGCATAGCATAGATCAATGAATTGGATTAGACCATTAGCATCTCGCTCAAAAATGACCAAAGACTCTTGAATGACGCCGATGTTCTGCCCTGCTTTTGATTGAGTACCAAGTACACAAGAAAACAAATACTAAAAATAAGAGAGGAACGAGTTAGCATGCTAGCTGCGAGAGAGAATTGTAAATGCTAACATGTTGTGTTGAGTTCTTAAAGGAACACTATGCTTTATTTGGAAATGTGCAAATTTTACTACTTACTTAGAGTTAAACGGTTGAGTTTTATCATTTTTAAAACCATTTAGCCGATTTTTGGTTCTGGCAGGAACACAGTTAGCTTAGCACAGATCATTGAATCAGATTAGACCATTAGCATCTCACTCAAAAATGACCAAAGACTTTCGAATGATGCCACTGTTCAGCCCTGCTTTTGATTAAGTATCATGTACACAAAAAAAATACTAAAAATAAGAGAGGAACAAGTTAGCATGCTAGCTGCGAGGGATAATTGTAAATGCTAACATGTTGTGTTGAGTTCTTAAAGGAACATTATGCTTTTTTTTGGAAATGAGTTAAACGGTTGAGTTTTATTATTTTTAAAACCATTTAGCCGATTTTTGGTTCTGGCGGGAACACAGTTAGCTTAGCATAGACCGTTGAATCAGATTAGACCATTAGCATCTCACTCAAAAATGACCAAAGACTTTCGAATGATGCCACTGTTCAGCCCTGCTTTTGATTGAGTATCATGTACACAAAAAAATAAATACTAAAAATAAGAGAGGAACGAGTTAGCATGCTAGCTGCGAGGGATAATTGTAAACGCTAACATGTTGTGTTGAGTTCTTAAAGGAACACTACACTTTTTTGGAAATGGGCAGATTTTACTACTCCCTTAGAGTTAAATGGTTGAGTTTTATCATTTTTAAAAACATTTGATCGGTTTTTGGTTCTGGAGGGAACACAGTTAGCTTAGCATAGATCATTGAATCAGATTAGACCATTAGCATCTCTCTCAAAAATGACCAAACTTTTTTGAAAATACACTCGATTTACAACTCCCCAAAAGTTAAATGGTTGAGTTTAAACATTTTTAAATCCATTTAGTTGATCTCTGAGACTGGCGGGAGCACTTTTAGCTTAGCTCAGCTTAGCATAGATCACTGAATCGGATTAGACCGTTAGCATCTCACTCAAAAATGAGCAAAGAGTTTGTGTGGAGACTGTACTTCATAATCACAGATTTTACATCTTGATTACAATTTCTCTGCAGTTTCATATCATAGTAATAACAGTAAAATCATCTGAATTGACTTTAAATTAATAGAGTTTTAATTCTTCCAACTACTATAAGAAAAGGCATAACAAAAAGAAAGAATAATTAAACAAAACAGTAATTTCACTTTCAATCAAAGTAACCATTCATTTTAAACAAGAAAAAAAACAACAACAACGATCTCATAAAGAAAATAAAAATTAAGAAATGGCTTATTTACTTTTATTTTGTTTTATTTCATTTCATTTTATTAAAATACATAAATAAACAAACAAACAAATAAATATATAAAGCAAATAAATATGTTTTACTTGTTTAATTAGCTTGGTGTGCATGTATTTCTATATTTATTGTCATAATTATTATTATTATTATTATTATTATTATTATTATTATTATTATATAAATCAATAAATAAATAAAGCAAATAAATAAATATGTTTTACTTGTTTAATTAGCTCGGTGTGCATGTATTTCTATATTTATTGTCATAATAATAATAATAATAATAATAATAATAATAATAATAATAATAATAATAATAATAATAATTATTATTATTATTATTATTATTAAATAAATAAACAAAAAAATAAAAAAATAAATAAATAAGCAAATAAATAAATATGTTTTACTTGTTTAATTAGCTTGGTGTGAATGTATTTCTATATTTATTGTCGTAATTATTACTATTATTATTAATATTATTAATATTATTTTTATTATTGTCAAATTTAATTTAATTTAATTTAATTCCAATGTTGAAACACTATTTTCCTACGCAGTATTTTAAAGCAAAAAGGCAGGCGTTACAACATATTCCATTCACAAGAAAGAAAAAAAACCCATTTCATGGCCCGAAAGAAGAGTCATATGTGGTTACATAAAGATGACGACCTCTCAATATGTCTTTAATAACTCGGGCCAGAGTGGAAGTGTGTGTTCGCGGGCTTGAAAAACACCTCACAAGGCTCCTCGATGCAGGTTCAGGACATTTTGTTCAGCCTATAATTCAAGCAACACCGTGTGTCCGCTGTGGCTGTTATCTGCCAGACACACACCGTATGTGCAGATAAATCCCTGCGTTACACACTTACACGCACAATACCTGTCATTATTCGGCATCACAGATCGAATCAAACCTCCATGTTCAATTCGCTGGTGTCCACTTACTCAGCTTTAACCATGAACTGGAGCTTTGCTGTTTTTGATTGTTTATCCAGTCTATGTTAAGCTCTTTAGTATTGGTGTCGGTATACAGTACAAGTCTGGACGTGATAACGTAGTGTATTGGTCAATATATTGTACAGGACTATCTCGTCTGTGGTTAGAGGCGGGTAGTAGTGGGTAGCACAATCACCTCACAGCAAGAAGGTCGCTGGTTAAGCTTCGGCTGGGTCAGTTGGGATTTCTGTGTGGAGTTTGCATGTTCTCCCTGTGTTGGCGTGGGTTTCCTCCGGGTGCTCCGGTTTCCCTCACAAGTCCAAAGACTTGCAGTACAGGTGAATTGAGTAAGCTAAATTGTCCGTAGTGTATGTGTGTGAATGAGTGTGTATGGATGTTTCCCAGTGATGGGTTGCGGCTGGAAGGGCATCCGCTGCGTAAAAACATATGCTGGATAAGTTGGCGGTTCATTCCGCTGTGGCGACCCCTAATTAATAAAGGGACTAAGGCGAAAAGAAAATGAATGAATGAATGAATGAATGTGAACAAAGGTTTTTTGTGGTTTTGTTATAATGAATATTGGATCAGAACTACAAACAAGAACAAATGCTAAAATAAACAAAACAAAACAAACAAAAAAATGAATGAATGAATAAATAAATAAATAAACAAATAAATAAAAGTTAAATAAACACATAAAATACATAAATGCAATAAATAAATATCACATAAAATAAATAAATAAATAACACAATAAATAAACAACATATATACAATTAATAAATAACTAAATACCATTAAATAAAAAATTAAATACATAAAATAAAGTAAAATAAATTAATTAAAAAGTAAAATAAATAAACAAATAAAATACATGAAAACAATAAATAACATATATAAAATAAATAAATAAATAACTAAATAGCATTAAATAAATAACAAAATAACATTACATAAATAAAATAAAATAGATAGATAAATAAATAAAATAAGCCAAATAAATGAATACATAAAATAAGTCAAATAAATAAACTAAATTAATTAATTAATAAGTAAAATAAATACAATAAACAATTAAATAACATATATACAATAAATAAATAAATAAATAAATAACATATATAAAATAAGTAAATAAATAAATAGCATTAAATAAATAGCAAAATAACATTACATAAATAAATGAAATAAAATAGATAATAAATACATAAATAAATAAAATAAGTAAAATAAATAAATAAAATAAATAACATATAATAAATTAATTAATTATTAAATGGTAGTAGAAGAAAAAGAACAAGAACTAGAAGAAGAAGAAGAAGAAGAAGAAATGATTTCAGGTCTGATTAGAATCATTAGGCTATACAATCAAATATAATATAGTCACTTTCATTTACAACCAAACTTGTGTTAAATTAATTAATTAACTAAATTAATTAATTAATAAAAAGTAAAATAAATAAATACAATAAATAATTAAATAAATTACATATATATAATAAATATATCATAAATAAATAAATAAACAAATAGCATTAAAAAAGAACAAAATAACATTACATAAAAATAAAATAAATAAAATAAGTAAAAATAAATAAATAAAATAAATAACATATAATAAATTAATTATTTAATAAATAGTAGAAGAAGAAAAAGAACAAGAACTAGAAGAAGAAGAAGAACAAGAACTAGAAGAAGAAGAAGAACAAGAACTAGAAGAAGAAGAAGAACAAGAACTAGAAGAAGAAGAAGAACAAGAACTAGAAGAAGAAGAAGAAGAAGAAGAACTGATTTCAGGTCTGATTAGAATCATTAGGCTATACAATCAAACATAATATAGTCACTTTCATTTACAACCGAACTTGTGTTAATAAAACCATATTTAAAACAGGACTGCCATCCGTCCCTGTTCATAAGTGCATAACTGTAAATGCACAGCTGTTTGTTTAGGTTGTATAAAAGTATCCAGTGTGAAAAACACTCGTCAAACAGCTTTCAGATATAAAAGAAGCACGATACACTAAATGCTTGCTGTCGAACACATTTCACACAGTCCATTACATGTAACTAAACACAAACATCGGTCACGGTCATCAAGACGCAGCTAGCCTCCAAGTCATTAGCGCTCGTAGCTGCTAATGGCACAACTCTAAATGGCTTCTTTGATACTCGAGAGCACCCATTCATTTCCTCAATCAAAACCCACTTTTTTTTCCCGTATTAAATTATTGCTATTGATTTCCGCGGCTGCGTCTGTGGAATATCTAAAGGTCTGCACCTGCCCTCCCCTTCTTGTTTTGCTAGTTAAATGCAAAGCTCATTTGGAAAAGCCGGGCTCTTTCATGTAAGTAATTGAGTTTCCTTACGGCGATCCAGAGCTGAGACTCTGCCGTTTCTGTCATTTCCACAAAAATGGAAGAAAATATATTAAAAAAAGTGGGAGTCGACTCTTCCCAGCTGCGAATAAACGGATTGGAATAGAGCGAATTGAATCAATTATCGCTCTGAGGTCAGAAACTATTAAAATCGTTTTCCCTCAGTCGTCATTGATTATCCGTTCGCCGTGAGCACGATCTCATTTTTTCCTGTACAACGTGGCCTGAAACATAATGAAGCTGTAATATATACAGTTGAAGTTAAAATTATTAGCCCTCCTGAATTATTATGCCCCCTGTATGTTTTCCCCAATATTCTTCCCATTCATTCATTCATTTTCATTTCAGCTTAGTCCCTTTATTAATCTGGGGTCGCCACAGCGGAATGAACCGCCAACTTATCCAGCATATGTTTTACGCAGCGGATACTCTTCCAGCTGCAACCCATCACTGGGAAACATCCATACATACTCATTCACAGACAAACTACGGACAATTTAGCTTACCCAATTCACCTATAGCGCATGTCTTTGGACTTGTGGGGGAAACCGGAGCACCCGGAGGAAATCCCACGCAAACACGGGGAGAACATGCAAACTCCACACAGAAATGCCAACTGGTCCAGTCGGGACTCAAACCAGCAACCTTCTTGCTGTGAGGCGACAGTGCTACCCACTGAGCCACCATGTCGCATCTGCATACATTTTACGCAAATAAAAAGTAATTTCCTGATCTAATCTAGAGGATCTTTCGAGTTTTAGTGAGTCCGACTACTTCCCTATGAGGATAGCACTGGTTCAAAACCCACTCAGAGTGGAACAAGTGGAACCATAGGGGTTACCTTAGTGCCGTGACCCAAATGAGAGATTCTTTAGGCATTTTTGGAATCCTTGTGAGTGCAACCACCTCCCCATCCAGGAAAAAACACTCAGAATATTCACTAATAATTTTTGGGGTACTCAGGTAATCAATGAAGTGATTTTCTTGGATCATGATCCAAATCATGATTCCAATCACAGCGGATACCAACCTTGGGGTGATGTTTCCTGCGGTGGGGGCGGGGGGTGGATTGCTTTTGGTCCCATGAGTTGAAACAGGGAGCTCCAAACTGAGGGACACTGGAATCATCACCAGCTTTTTCATAACTGTATAGCATTTTAAACCTCCTTTAATCTCTAAGTCAGGGGTGGCCAAATTTGCTCCGGGAAGGCCGGAATCTTGCAGAGTTGAGCTCCAACCCCAATTAGACACGCCTGAACCAGCTAATCAAGCTCTTCCTAGGTATACTAGAAATTTCCTGGCAGGTGTGTTGAAGCAAGTTGGAACTAAACTCTGCGGGACACTGGTACTCTAGGCCCGAATTAGTGCACCCATTCTCTAAGTGAAGTTAAAAATCATAAAAAAGCAGAGCCTTAAAACTTACAAAAACATTTCTGTGACATGCTTACGTATGTGTTAAAAACCGTTGAGGAAAAAGTCTGTTTGTGGGAAATCAATCTTAGCATTACTTGTTGAGCCAGCTATTGTCTGCGACATCTTTAAAGAACAATAAATAACCGGGAAAAGCTCCACAGACACCGAGTTCTTAAAATATTAGGGGCCAGGACAATCTGGGGATGCATCCAAGGAGCTGTCAGGTGGAAAAAAAACCCCCGAAGCGAATGTGTTTTTTATTCTCTCATTTCTCCTCTAATAGAGTGTAGGTGCTGGCCTTTCCTGTGGGTCGACTCCCTGTCCTCGTATTCGGGCGTCTCTATGGAACGGAGCGAGGTGTCGAGTGTTTCGTGTGTACGGAGGGTGTGTGCTTCCTGTCAGAGCCGGGACGTGTGGAGCCGTGAGTTGCGGCGGCCCCAGAGGGGTCTGTTCAGCCACCTTACCGTCACGTTAAGAATGCACGTCCTGTCAGCTATTGATCGCCCTCTCTCCATTCCTTCTCTACTCTTCAGAAAGTACAAATGAGTCTCTCACCTACTCCTGCATGTGCTAGCACCTCACAAAGTCCCACTGAGCACGAGGAAATCATATGGGTAGTTCACAAAAATGCAGTAGCATTTTTTTTTTTTTTTATAGTAGTTTGAATATTGATGTTTGAGAATCACAAGAAAATCACTTTATCAATTATTTCATTGTTGTTGTTGTTGTTTACTTCTTACTGAACTGTAGTGTAAAAATATCCTACGGTGTGACAAAGCAAAAATTAGAAAAACAATGTTATGCTGGGGTCTCACGGTGGCGCAGTGGATAGCACGTTCGCCTCACAGCAAGAAGGTCGCTGGTTCGAGC
>CAIGQW010054506.1:2387386-2399403 GCA_903798125.1 Danio choprae
CGTGGGTTTCCTCCGGGTGCTCCGGTTTCCCCCACAAGTCCAAAGACATGCGGTATAGGTGAATTGGGTAAGCTAAATTGTCCGTAGTGTATGAGTGTGAATGGGTGTGTATGGATGTTTCCCAGAGATGGGTTGCAGCTGGAAGGGCATCCGCTGCGTAAAACATATGCTGGATAAGTTGGCGGTTCATTCCGCTGTGGCGACCCCAGATTAATAAAGGGACTAAGCCGAAATGAAAATGAATGAATGAATGAATTAATGTTATGCTGAATGTCCCACCCCGACTGTTTGGAACCCAGTATTATATTATTTATATGTTTCACATAAGTTAGCCCGTCACTAATCTCGCATTAGCAACGCTAGTTCTAATTTGTAAAGATGTCAAAAGATGCTTTTCACTGAAAGTCAGGGTTCTTCGATCGTCCCCGACTTCACAGGTCAGATATCCAACACCTAGCGCCATTCTAGATGTTATTTATATGTTTCACATAAGGTAGTCCCGTGCTAATCTTGAATCAGCAGCGCTAGCTCTCATTTGTGAAGACGTTAAATGATGTGTTTTGCTGAAAGTCAGGGTTCTTCAACCGTCCCTGACTTTACAGGTCAGATATCCAACATCTAGTGGTGTTCTAGACATTATTTATGTGTTTAACATAAGGTAGCACCATGCTAATCTCTCATCAGAAGCGCTAGTTCTAATTTGTGAAGATGTCAAATGATGCATTGCGCTGAAAGTCAGGGTTCTTCGATCTTCCCCGACTTTACAGGTCAGATATCAAACATCTAGCACCATTCTAGATGTTATTTATATGCTTAACATAAGGTAACCCCACTGCTAATCTCGAATCAGAATCGCTAGCTCTCATTTGATAAATGATGTGTTTCGCTGAAAGTCAGGGTTCTTCAATCGTCCCTGACTTTACAGGTCAGATATCCAACATCTAGCAGCGTTCTAGAAGTTACTAATATGTTTGACATAAGGTATCCCTGCGCTAATCTTAAATCAGCAGCGCTAGCTCTCATTTATGAAGATGTTAAATAATGCGTTTTGCTGAAAGTCAGAGTTCTTCAATCGCCCCTGACTTCACAGATCAGATATCCAACATCTAGCGGCGTTCTAGGCATTATGTATGTGTTTAACATAAGGTAGCCCCGCGCTAGTCTCGCATCAGCAGCGCTAGCTCTCATTTGTGAAGATGTCAAATGATTTGATGCTTTCAATAAATAGGGTTGTCAAAGCGAAGGACAACACATTTTATGGTGGTTCCGATAAAATATGTGAAATATGTGAAAAGTTTTGAACAAAAAAATATCAGGTGCCGTTTATGCGCTTCAAATTTGATCATTTTTCAAGAGTTCACACTTAGCTGATGATTGGTTATAAAGCTTGTTTGGCATGCTGTCCCGGGAAAGAGCCCTGAGCTCATAGATCCTCGAGCCCGGGGCTCCCTCCCGTTTGAAGGGCGAGAGGGGAGTTTGAGCTCAGGTAGATCTCGAGAACTCCCCTGCTGTAGTAGCTAATGAACAGATAGTGATTGCTCTTGAGATGACTGCTTACTAGGAGCATGTCTATGATGTCGATTTGGATTAGTCAATTAACTTAAGTTGCATGTTTTTGGACGGTGGGAGGAAACCGGGGAACCCGACGGAAACCCACGTGAGCACGGGGAGAACGTGTAAACTCCACACAGAAACGTCGGCTGGCTTGGTAAGGACTAGAACCAGTGACGTTCTTGCTGTGAGGCAACAGTGCTAACCACTGGGCCACCGTGCCACCCATCTAGGAAAGGAGGAGTAGGGGTGGAACGGGGGATTCTTCAAAACGAAGATGGCTGTTATATGGAACTTAGGGTATTTATAGTGGCTTAGCAATCGTCTGATTGGTGAATCATAAATTGGATAATGCGGGACCAGCCGCAAGCAATCATAAGCACATGATCCTCTCCAAATTAGTTTATAAATAAACTTCACTTGTCATGTGAAGTGCATCGTCACATCAACAACCACTATAGCTACTCTTAAAGCTTGTCTTTGCTTGCTGCTTCTACTTCGTTTCTGCCTCTCTTGTACTTTTTCTCTTGGGGTCGGAAGACGAAAAGCTTCTGGGTCGCGACCTTTCCCGAGGCATGATGAGAAAAATTAAAATGATGCAAAAAAAGAAAAAAAAACTTCTGTCCTACTTGTCCTCAGGATCCAAGACCTTTTCATACAGTACGAACCTGCGGCACCAGAAAGTACCCTGTGTTTGAATAACTCCATATTAACCATCAGCATACTGTTTTCTATCTGTTTTTAAAAAAATATGAGTATTGTAAAAGTACCAATTTTCAAGGACTCTGTTTTTCACCTTCTCCTCAGTCATATTCGACATTATACAACCCCATGATGAGCACTCAGTAATGGACTCTTTGTGTTTTTTCCGTTAATGTAACTGAAGAGTTAAAGCAAGTAATTACCGGTCAGACAGTTGGTCTATTCCCGCTGCCTTTCTCTCACATTAAACCCTTGTTGGATCGAAGGACTTTGATGGCACTTAGAGAACAACGGGGCGAGATACCTCTCAAGCCAAGCTAATTGTTTCCATCTCTAAGGTAATTAGCAACCTCAAGGAAACCATGACAGAGACACACTGCAGCTCCAGGAGAGAGAGAAAAAAGCCCACTGTTTGGCCGATGCGTCTTTTTTCCTGCCCCTCAGCATCTGTTCTTGTAAACACTGCCTCAATTCTTCATTCGCGATGTTCTGGTGTTTTACCGGAGTTTTACCTGGCCTCATCACCTCCATTATAACAATCTGAGGGATCTTTGAAAACAAAACAAAATGATGTCTGAGAGCATTACCTACCTAAAAGCATTCAGTCTTGTAGTATTTGTCAAGCATCCCTGCCAAAAAAGCGCTCAAATTGGAGAGACGTGTTCGTGAACGTCAATTTAAAGCAATTCCACAGATGTTCGATTGGCCTGAGATTTGTGTTTTGACTGAGCCACTCGAGAACGTTCACTTTATTTTGGTTCAAAGCCTGTAGGGTTTCAGGCATATGTTTCGGGTCATTTCTCGTTGGAAGATGGCGCGTCTTCCAAATCCCTGTGCTTGCACATTTTTTTCCCAAAGAACTCTCTGTAATATCCGTAATACATTTTCCAGCCATTTTTTCCCAGAGTCCCTTTTGAAGAAACGCATACTTAAAATATGATGCTTTGCGTTTGTCTGCGCTCTAAATCAGATGTGATCAATTTTGACTAACAATTCACATGTGGGTTGTTGACGTGACGTTGGATTTGCACTGGCACGCATGACAAAAATGAATATAATTAGTATTGTCGTCATTTATAATGCTGTAATACATAAACATTTAGGGGAGACATGGTGGCTCAGTGGGGTAGCACTGTCACTACGCAGCAAGAAGGTCGCTGGTTCGAGTCCCGGCTGGGTCAGTTGGCATTTCTGTGTGGAGTTTGCATGTCCTCCCTGTTTAGCGTGGGTTTCCTCTGGGTTCCCCCACAGTCCAAACACATGCGCTATAGGTGAATTGAATAAACTAAATTGGTCGTAGCAATTTGGGGCATACGCTGTATAAAACATATGCTGGATAAGTTGGCGGTTCATTCCGCTGTGGCGACCCCTGATGAATAAATGGACTAAGCTGAAGGAAAATGAATGAATAAACATTTCTTTGTCTTCTATGGATCTCTTGTTATAAAAACTGATGTGCTGTTACATTTTTTGGGCCAAACTCAAAACTCTCCAATGGTATGACGGTCTCAAGCATAGTTTGATCAATTACAGCTCTTATAAATCCTCAAATCATTAATAAATACCTCAGGAATAATTATACAAGTGGCTATTTTAGTAAACGGCAATCATTTTTGGATAAACTTGTATCAGACTTCAAACTACATGCATATCTCCACATATTTTAAGTTTTCTGAACATTTACAGATCACATTCACAGTCTTTTGTGCCTTTAGGCAAATTCTAACATTCTTTGAAAACAAAAATGTTTTTGCACCATTTCTGGACTTGATGTGTATGCTATTATTGTTTCTCCCATCCCTATCACACGGGGCTATAACTCCTTTAGAATTACTGTAGGCCTCTCTCTGGCCTCGTTTACTATGGGGTTTATTTCCCAGACACTCAGTTCTGGAGGACGGCCAGTCCTCGGACAGATTCACTGTTGTTCTACCACAACACCGACGACTGACTTTGCTGGACTGAGATTCTAGGTGTATTCAATGCCTTGGAATTTAGATTTTTTATGTCATTTTTTGGCCACGTTTACAACTGACGTTAACATCTCTGTGATTATCTTGAGAGTCACAAGTATTGTCCTTTTTTAAAGTCTAGATTAAGCTTAACAAAAATAGGTTAGAGTTAACAAAAGGAAAATAAGCAACTGAAAAATGAATCAACTCTTCAAATAAGTAATTACTGTATGTAATGCGTAGTTTGGTATTTAAAGCACCCTAACCTGATTTCACCAATAGGACATGTTCCTGGATTACCATCTATGCTGATCTTGGAACAACATTCCAATCAGCCAATCAGAATTAAGGGATACGTTTACCGTTTATGTTAAGTTTAGGCCTACGGTTAGGTTTATGCACTTCTACATGATTGTTATCCAACTATTATTCCCCTCTGATTTTGGGAATAATTGACAGTTATGGTTGGGTTTAGGGGTAGGGAATAGGTATGGATTACATTTTCAAACAAAAATGATGTTCCAGGATCAACATGGATGTTAATTCAAAATTGCATCGTACTTGTAAAAATCATGACGTGCTTTAAAGCAATCATCTGACATTTAATTTTACTCTTAAATAAACCACAAGAGTTATTGCATTAAAAAAGCATTGGAAAAGATCCAAAAAGGTAAGTTTGAGCTGAACTTTGTTAAATGACTATTTGTTGCATGGGTATATGTTTGAGAATAGCCAAAAATGACACTATGATTTTTATTTTATGCCAAAAATCATTACAATTTTAAATAATGATTATGTTCCATAAAGACATTTTGTACATTCATTTCTATAAATCTATCAAAACATTAGGGGTAGTGAAATAGACAATACAGTTTGTACAGTATAAAACGATTGGAAAGCTAATGTCCCCGCAATTCACAAAAACAAACCTGCACAGGAGTTGTTAGCTTAGCAAAATGCAAATGACAAACTCTACTCCCATCTTGTGCACGTGTAGAAATTCTCCCTGCAAACTTGCTCCCCATGTAAGCAGTTTTGTAACTAAACTTTTGTGTCATGGAAAAAAAACAATAACTTGCCATTTTTAATGATGTGTAAGATGTCTTTGAGAAGGCAGGACGACTAGCTTCTGTCTTACCCATACCATCGCCCCTTTGAAAGCCATATTTGAAAGCTTTGTAGGGAAGAAATGATGTTCACAGATGTAGAAAATCCAAATTCAACATGCTAGTCTTTCGTCTTTCTGTCAGGACGTCAACCCTAACTAGATTAAACAATCAATTCTTATATCCCAATGCCCACAACACTCTATATTAAACAGATTGTGCTCAAATCATGTGCCTTGAATGCAGTACTAGATGTGATTATCCTTGATTCAAACCATAATATTTGACAACACAGACTGTACCAATTTACCCCCCAAAAAAAGAGATTATATCAGACTTGAGGTGCTCAGAGACGTCCAAATCAATTAGCTCTATAAAAAGACATGCACAATGAATGAAGCTCCCTGAACCCTGAGGTGACGCATCCTTGAGTTCATCTCTGGTTCACTCAGGCTTGTACACATATCTTTACACCAGTTTCCATTGCAGCCAAGAGTCTTCTTTATATTGATATGGCCTATCCGTGCTAGCTGATAAGCATAGGAAGAAGCATAGAAAAAAAAAGTTCCTTACCTGGAGTCGGATGATCAAGGGGTGGAAGCAGAAGAAGCAAGGACAAAAACAGAAAGAGAGAGAGAAAGAAAGAAAGAGTTACATCAGGTTTGTTTCCCATGTAAAAAAAATACAGTGATACCAAGCTAAATAAATTGTTAGGTCATCCGTGCTCATGTCAGACTAAAAATAATAACACCGCAAATAAGACAACGTAGCTTGTCACATCAAACGACTTTTCTTCTCTCTGGTAAACGCTAAGATTAATTTGTCAACACAAGCTCCCCGGTAGAGCTCCGCAGCCGTGTTTGGCATGACAAGCGTTGTTAGTCGAGGAAAAACAAAAGGCCTTCTGGAGACTTCAGCCTAATCTAGTAAAGCCGGTTCAATCTCCAAATGCCACCACCTATAAGGCCTCAATACCGAAGCGACTTTTATCTTCATAGACTCTCTCCGTCGGGGCTTGTAGTTGTAATAGATGCTTCAATGTTTTATACTTTCATCTCGCACGGACACGATTTACTCGCTAACGACAAACAAAATGGAAAACGGCGAGGTGTGGAATGTAGAAGGATCTTATCCCGAGCGCTTCCCTGTTGTTAGACTGACAGCACAGACCCTCCTGAGACTATTTCGGTGGAGGAGTAGGGGAGAGGAATGCTGTCTGCTGCCGGACCTCCGCTGGGAGAGCGGACTCAGTCGCATGTATGGTTAAACACTAGAAACAGTTGTTAGGGGAGAGTGTTGGAGCATCGAGGGATTGGGAGGCACCCTAGGGAGCCAGAGTCCAGCTGAGCGCATCTCGGTACGAGCTTCTGAATACTGATGCCTATGACTGATTGCCTTGTCTGGGAGATCTAATTTGAAAGGTGGACAGTGATGAATGTCTCTTCCTACGCTCATGGCCTGTCTGATGTATTATGCATCTACGGCTGATCACAGGGCCTGATGAGGCGCACTGAGACGGTGCGGTGCGACCGAGGCCGGACGTGTCCGTCGCACCATGACACTGTTTATATAAATGACTGCATCTCCACCACTTACATCGTTTGCAGCTATGCAGGAAAGCTAATAGGGGCTGGCGTTAATGGGGATGACTGACTGCTGCTGTCCGGCCCTAGTGTTTGATGGGCCGCAAATTTGACAAAGTCTCTTAACACCGAGAACGAACCTGTGCGCCCTGTCAGAGGGAACTGTAATTGTCAGAGACGCAAGTGTTGAGCTATTGGCTGCCAAACCACCACTGTGATCCTGCCATCCACACGCATTTATACCCACAGAGAGATACATGCAGACTCTTCTTCTGTGATGCGGTCAGAACAACCCTTATCTCTCTACCTGTCAAGTCCGACCATCTGATTTAAGAGCGGGCGCTTTTGATCTTAGTCTACCGATGCGCATGTTTTGAAATGCTAGACTTAAACCTTGCTATTAGTCTATAGGAGAAATGCACTGGGTTTTGTTCCTCACTCCGGGAACACAATATGGGTAATTGCGCCTTTGATTCTTTGCTCAACCGTTCACCAGGAGAGCAGTTTCTGCTACATCCCTTCAGCTCCCGGGTGCCCATAAGACACACTTTTTTAATGCACACTAGCACTATTGACTGTAGTGGCTGTGACCGAATCACCAGCAGGCCCTGGGGGGCCAACGTGGCCCCTAACAAGTTTAAGTCTCCTCTAATTGAGCCATTTTCACATCAACAGCGTTTTTTGTCAGAAGGGCATGTGGGTCTCTAGCTCTCAGATGTGATCAGAGCGGTCAAAGCATGACTATCGACCAGTAAGGTTACATAGGCTTAGCCTTCAAGATTCAACGCAGATAGTCTGCACTGCAGGATTCATTACTAAAAACACAACTAACAAAGTTCAACACTGATATGCTGGAGATGTGAAAAATAAGCATCTCTGACAAGGACGCAACAAATTATGTCAATTCAAGAGATAAAGCACACACAGAGAGAGAGAGAGAGAGCTAGAAGTGGTGTTTGATACACTGCCACTCCAGGCTTCTATCTACAAATCCAGATCCTCCGGCTTTAAGTGTCTCTCACTTTCTGGCCCATTATCTGAAGTCTGCATTAAGCATGACTCTCATTTGTATAAATCTGCATGCAAATTATGCGGCTGTGGTGTTTACCCCAGCTGAGAACGAGAGGAGGGAAGCCATCTTTAATTCATTAGAAAAACACACGTCGCGGGAAGATCTTCAGGAGAAAGAGAGGGCTTTACATTATCCGGCGTGTTTAAACGCTTCCTCAGTATGCAGAGGACGGTTCCATTAAAGTGCTGGATAATAGGTGCGAAAAGGCTCCAGCAGTCCTTTCTCCAATGAGTCATTAATTAGAGCTGAAGGAGCTTGAACGGCGTGTTCAAAAGCTGAGGATTCTTCATTAGTTATCTAAGGAGATGCACACGGCTCGTACCGTCATGCAATTAGCCCCCTCAGACCGCTAATGCTATTGGCTGTCACTGTCAGACGACTAGCCACTATCGCTGAGGCCGACGTCCGGATTCCGGTGTCAGTGTTTAGGAAGTGTCCATCATTTTTTGTCATCCGAGCACGTGAAATATTTTGCGTGTCTAATTGCAGAATATCTGTGCGGCATAATTAACGGATGAGAATAGATTTTAGCAGAAGACACCGCATGTGATCTCATTAGCATTGTATCAAAGGCGCATATCAAAGTTGCAAAAAAATGAGCTTTTGTTTTATGTTCCTTTCATCTTTCTGAGGGCTTTCTGTAAGCATTGTTCATGTCATTAACCTCGACGAAGACATTAACGAAGCAGAATTTTAAGGGCTTCACTGACATAGTCATTCAGCGTTGAGTAACACTGTCAATCTTGCAACAAAAAGCGCAGAAAAAGACATTTTTGGCTAATTAGTTGGGATGGATCTTGAAACAAAAAAAAGACCCTAAAATATTCACTACAAACAAATGTCAATCTTGGACATAATAGTGAATAAAGTTGTGCGGTGACTTTAAAGGGGACCTATTATGCCCCTTTTTACAAGATGTAAAATAAGTCTCTGATGTCCCTAGACTGTGTATGTGAAATTTCACCTCAAAATATGCTTCAATTATTGTTTTATAACTCTTTGAATCTGCTTTGATCCTAATCGTGCCATATTTGGTCACTGTCGCTTTAAATTAAAATGAGATTGTGCTCTTTTCAAAATAGGGCGGAGCTTCAAATGCCTATGTGCCAGCATAGCGGCAGATTCAAAAACAAGAACTATGCTAATGAGAGATAGATTGCCACTAATGGGCGGGGCTTTCCCCCTCTGATGACACGTACAAAGGGAGATTGTCAATCAAAGTGTTTCTACAGACTTATAATAAACTGTGATAATAAAAATTCTAATTAATACATTTTTACCATTAGAAGCTGGTTATAAACACAAACTGTTGCCAAACAACTGTGTTTAAACCCCTTAAAAAAGTGATTTTTGCATAATAGGTCCACGGACGTAAATAGAGAAATATTGAGATGTTGGATGTGGATATTGGTAAGATATACCTTAGATCACAGGTGTCAATTCCAGTTCCTGGAGGGCCGCAGCTCTGCACAGTTTAGTTCCAACCCTGCTTCAACACCCTTACCTGTAGGTTTCAAACAAGCCTGAAGGACTCAGCTAGTTTGATCAGGTGTGTTTAATTAGGGCTGGAACTAAACTGTGCAGAGCTGCGGCCCTCCAGATCTGGAATTGACACCTGAGCCTTAGATGAAGATGAACATCAATATATAATATGCTTTTACACTATTGCTGTGGTGTACCTACAAAATATTAAAACTTTACGATGAAATCGGATGAAATTAACAGTTTGCAATTGAAACAGCAGCTTCTTTTACTGAAAAATTGCAGCTCATTTTTATACTTTACAGAATCATCTCGCGGGCCGGATTAAACCCGTTTGGGCCGTAGGTTTGACACCCCTGTTTTAGAGCAACAACATGACTTTAAAAAGTACAAAGAACTCAAACATGGCAAAAAGCCCACAATATTTCCTGCGAGACACGACACTTCGTTCCTCTGTATGTCCACACATGTCGCGGAATGACAATAAAGCTCGACTTGACTTGACTTGATTTTCCAGGGTCAAAATTAAAGACACAGTAACTTAGAAGATTTTTTGAAATCATGTTTCTACACTGTCAGCATGACAAAAAAAAGCAAAGACTCACTATAGACTAGGGCTGCACGATATTGGGAAAACATTTAGATCGTGATATTTTGCATTTCTGCAATATATATATGGCAATTTGAATATAATGTCCTGAGGATTGGGAAGAATTCCTCACTTTACATGGATCTGGAGTGTATATGCATAAATGTAATAAATTACAAACATAAACGAATACATTAGAACAAACGTGCACATACAAATGAAATAGACGGTGCTTTATTGCTTTCTAGGTACAGAAATAAAATAATCAAATGTAAAATAGCACTGTATACAGTGGTCAACATTTAAAGTGGATAAAAACCACCACAAAAATTTAAGTTTGAAGTGAACCACTTCCAATGTCGACCACTGTACCTTCATTGTATAAATAAATACAATTGATCTTTGTTGAAGCTACAAATTAGATCATTTCTTATACCCAAATGGTTGAATTTATCATTATAATCCCAACTCAACATTGCAGATAATGCCATGTAACTATTGCAGATTCGCACATTACAATATCGATACTAAAAGGTTATACTGTGCAGCCCTACTATATAGCATATTTTCCACACAGGTCTCAAAACCCAGGCCAAAAACTAGAACCAAGAGTCAACATGATGTGACAAATCAGGCACAATCATGTTGAAATCCAGATAATAGATCTGAATGACTTGAATCACATCTGATGGAACAACCAGAACGATGTGCCAGCGACAAACCACAGCACGATGGAGAGAAGAACAGCAGAGGAGCGTTTGAGAGCGAGTCGACAGGCCTGATCTGAGGCGAGAGAGAGCGGCGTTTTCATGTGCACACAAACACACCGAAGGTAAACACACACACACACGAGCGCACGTGAGCGTTATTCATTTCATTCCTCCTCCTGTCATAATTCGCAGATAAGCCGGAACAAGACAAAAGCGATGGGGAGGGGAGCCGAAAACATGAACGATATAGTCGTTTACAGGGCTGCTATTTTCAGTCGGGGACAGCTCTCTCGCTCGCTTTCCCGTGATACTGAATTAATCAAATCCAAAGGACATCATCTTCAAACCCGACGTTCCCCAAAGGCGAGCGTCTCATTGCCTATGCAGGAGCAGAAACTTCACAACAAGCTAAAAATACGGCGGCTCCTGGCAGCGAGGTAGAGGAGGAACTAGCGAGCGTATGGGAATAGGCATTGTGATTAGATGCGAGGAGTGGAGTTTTGTAAACAGGCTCGTTCGCTGGCGTCTCGAAATCTCAGGATCTGGGCGACTGCCACGTGTTTCCAGGTCACGCCTGGGTCAGACGGGCTGATGGAAGATCGGACGTCAAGTACACAAGAGCTTTCCAAGAATATCAAGGGCTTCCCCTGATAACATGACTGGGGATGTGAAGTTGGCTGGTTTCGAGGACTGTGTTTGCCTTTGAGAATGAAAGCATTTGAATGAAATGATATAGCAAATAACCCGGGATGTCACACGCTGCCAGTCCACAGTTCAGCCACACTGACAAAGTTAATTCTGGGTCATAGGTATGAATTTCTTCTTTAGGTTTGATGAATAGCAACTTATTTTTACTCGCTAAAACTAAAAACGGATAAAACAGATTTATTAAACAGGTATATTTATTAGAAATATATTCATAAATGTTTATTTATTAATAAATATACTTATTTATTAAAAGATAATACATTTAAATTCATGCAAAATATTGCACAACATATGTTGAAATTTGGTGATTTTAGTCTCTATACGAGCCACGGCACCAAATTGTTGTGAATTGGCTATTTCAGTGTCTATCTGGGTCACGGCACCAAATTGATGTGAATTGGCGATTTCAGTCTCTATCCGGGTCACGGCACCAAACTGTTGTGAATTGGCGATTTCAGTCTCTATCCGGGTCACGGCACCAAACTGTTGTGAATTGGCGATTTCAGTCTCTATCCGGGTCACAGCACCAAATTGTAAATTTGGTGATTTCAGTCTCTATCTG
>CAIGQW010054506.1:2424673-2444552 GCA_903798125.1 Danio choprae
TTTTTCATGGGTTTCACTGTGAAAATATTCTGGTGCACTTATTCATAAGAAACAGATGCTGAGTGACATAACCGAGCTTATGGAACGCAAGTCACAGGAATGCATTCGGGTGACCTCACCATTTCTCCCTCATTAGCCGAGCAGCAGTTCCTGCCCTCTGTGATGTATTCCACCCATCCGACAGATGATCCCGCATTTGTCATGGATGCAAAACACAACCGATATTAACTCCGCTCCATGTTAATTACATCTAATTTGATTTTAAAAGTCATGAATCATTATTCCACACCCTCTATTCAAGCTCCCTGAGTGAGTGCTCTGCCTTCTTTCAGCAATATTGTTTGCGTTTAGTGTTTGTCTGTGAAAAAAGCGCATCAGAAAGCGGTTATGTGATTGAAACCGAAGCTGTGTCTGGGGCAAGACGTTGTGACTAACCAATTAACTCTTGTTTTTTTTCTGCCTGTCTCTGTCGAGGAGGGCCGGAGAGACTTGGTAGCAGTGATATGACTGGTGTCGGAGAGCACATCAAAGCAGGAGGCCTGGGAGAGGCCCGCCGTTACCTTTGAACATTGGAAGAGGATTGGAGGGACAGCCAGTACTCTTCAGGCTAGACGCAGATCACAGGCTGAGCAGGCGCCCCGGCACATGCTCTTGCACCATGCTCTGTTTCAAAGGCGACCTAACAATCCAGCCGTTCAGGCGGCACGTGATCTTTCTCTTGTTCTCTCAGAAGGGACTTGTAGAGGAGCGTGTGAATAGGTATTGTTAAGAAAGGCCCTTTAAAATGGATCTGGGATCGTTTTTAGGTAACAAATAAAAAGTAGGGGCTTTGAGTAGTCCAATATATAGTGTAGTTGTGCTCTGTTTCCAAATTCTGGCTTAGGATTCCTTCCCAATCTCGAGGGCCAGTGTTGAGAATCCATGATATAATGTATATTCAAAAAGTCCTTTCAGGAAATGTCTGTTCACTTGGTGGCCATATTTGGATTTCCTCTGGCCCATTTATCTTAAAAACTGCTTGTGAACTCACAATTAAATTGCATATTTAAAATAAACAACAAAATCTGAAGTGACCCGTTCCATTATTGTCATTGCTTAAGCACTAAGCACTAGGCTTGTTTCCATTGTAACCAGAAGACATGGTTACAAACACTGGAAGAACAGAGATAAACAGATTGACACTAGAAGCACACGATATGTGCTATGAAGTGATTTTAATTCATTTCTCCTGTCCCACACTCCGTTTCAAAGGCGACCTAACAATCCGGCCATTCAGGCAGCACGTGATCTTTCTCTTGTTCTCTCAAAAGGGACTTTCAGAGGAGTGTGTGAATAGGTATTGTTAAGAGGGGCCCTTTAAAATGGATCTGGGATCATTTTTAGGTAACAAATAAAAGGTAGGGGCTTTGAGTAGTCCAATATATGGTATGGTTGTGCTTCAGGCAGAGTGTATTTCAAATTCTGGCTTTCCCATTCCCGATGGCCAGTGTTGAGAATCCATGATATAATGTATATTCAAAGTCCCTTTTAAGGAATGTCTGTTCACTTGGTGGCCATATTTGGATTTCCCATGGCCCATTTATCCAATCCAATCCAAAAACTGCTTGTCAACTCGCAATTAAATTACATATTTCAAGTCAACAACCAAATCTTAAGTGACCCGACCAGTTATTGTTGATAATCTTGATCTTAAGCATGAGCATGTTCCATCACCAATCAAACTCGTAGTAAAGACTGGAGATTGACAGTAGAAGGATACAAAATGTGCTATAAACTGATTTTAAGTAGATTCTCCTGTCAAATCAACACAGGCACACAGTAGGCACCAAATGTCAGGAGCTGTTGCAATGACCAAGCAAATCTGTACAGACCCCTCCCTCAAAGAACTGCCAGGCTTTCATGATTGACAATTGGTTATTTCGACTGGAAGGTGGGACTTCCTTCATTGTGGTAGCTATAAGGCAAATATAGGCATTAATCAAAGACACCTGATTAAACTGTGAATTTCATTCATTCATTCGTATCCCTTTGGCTTAGTCCGTTATTTATCAGGGGTCACCACAGTGGAATGAACCACCAACTATTCTGGCATATGTTTTACGCAGCGGATGCCTTTGCAGCCATAACTCAGTACATTCACAAAGACACTCATACATTACGGCCAATTTTGGTTACCCAATTCACTTATAGCGCATGTCTTTGACTGTGACTGGGGGACTGTGGGGGAAACCGGAACATGCGGAGGAAATGCATGCAAACACGTGGAGAACATGCAAACTCCACATAGAAACACCTCCTGGGTCCAGCCGAGACTCGAACCAGGGACCCTCCAGCAGTGAGGCGACAGTGCTAACCACTGAGCCACAGTGCCACCTCTAAACCCCTGAATTTGTCTTTTTTAATCAAGTATACTTTGGAAGCTGACAATAGCGGTTACCATACCATGTCAAACCTTGATTGATCACAGTGCCATAAACAGGTTGATAATGTCTCAGGAAGCATTTCCAATCAAAGTGATCAACCAAGGCATCAACAAAAACCTTCCTCTGGGAAAACACTGGGAATAGGACAGAGTGAAGCACAGAAAAATAAACATACTCAAGACTTTAAACAACATATAGAGATTAAAACAAGCTAGAGTTTAAAACATTTTCAGACCTATCCCTTATCTAAAAATAATACTTCATAGCCAAATAATCAAGTCATCACAATTCTGGAGCTCCATTGTTCTTTAACAATGAAAGTACTTGGCACAAATGTACTATAAATCCCCAAAAATTGCATAATATGTTGTATTACACAAGGCCATTAGATCAGAATTAGTGTTAGGCTTATGCAGCCAGATCCATGACTAATGCTGGCGTCTTATAGGCGGCAACTGAGTTAATTAATATTCAGCAAGTTTTTCTAAAATGTGAACTGTCATCAGAAAGCTCAAATGGCCTTGCTGTGCAATGGGACTTAGACGGTGCGAATAACCAAAGTTAGCTGACCCTGTACTGTCTTCTGGATTCAATTACGTCTATCCCTCTACCACACGAAATATTAATTACTCTCATTACATTTCATACTCCCTCTGTTAAGTATTCAGTAATGGCTGTAAAAGCTGACATTCAGCTGAGGTCTTTTGATTGTTGCATTGTGGATGTGTGTGCTTGAAGGTCAAGGGAGGAGAGTCTAACATGATTTCATATGTACTGGACAACTAATCCCAAGTGAAACTCCCACACCTCTGACCTATTGCACATCGAAACACACCTTGACTAGTATTCCTGCTAAATTCTCTCTCTCTCTCTCTCTCTCTCTCTCTCTCTCTCTCTCTCTCTCTCTCAACTCTCACACCTTAAATTTTGTAACCTAACAGCTACCGTGTATCTTAGTGTTTCTGTAGTGATCCCATGAAAGACTTAAAAGCTTTTGTTCAACTTCAAGGTCTTCCGGCAAAACAACTACGTTGTTTCACTAACTCATAAGAGCAAGGTTTTTTTTTCTGAGAAACAAAGTTGTTGCAATTGTTCTGGAACAAATCATTTTCTTCCTTCTCCCATTTTTTTGCTGCAAGTGACTCATGAGACAATTATATCTTGCTTTACCTCAGAGAAAACCGACAAATTTAGCATTTTCAAGTTAGCATATACGGCACAATGATTTCCGATTTTAATTGAAACGGGAGAGAAACGACTTCTGCTCCTCCCTGCGTTACACAAACCAAGAAGTAAATCTAATCGTCTTGGCACAACCTGATCTTTTTCTAATCATCCGGCAAATTCTGACAGAAAAAGGCTTAAGTAGGCGAAGGTGTGTGAAACAGTTTATTAACATGGACGATTATCGAGTTAAGCAGAATAGAGAGAGAGACAGAGAGAGAAAGGAAGAGAGAGAGAAAGGGAGAGAGAGAGTGAAAAGAGCGAATGAGCTGGCAATTTGCTTGCTCGGTAGACTCTCATCTCCTCACATCTCTGGAAAAAAAAAAACGTGGAGAGGACTCCCAGGCTCACAATAAAGGAGAATACTCTCATTCACGCCCGCCAATTAAAAAGATAATTATGCAAATGTAGCATTTACTGAGTCAGCGAGTGGGCAGCCAGAGAGGCAGAGGGGGCGGCGGCGGCCAGAGGAGTAAGATTGACGCAAGTGTGCAGACATAAAAACCTAACACAAATGCACGTGGGTAATTCTCATTTTATGCAAACACCCCTACCCACCACCTTTGATTACTGTAAACTAAAAAAATGTACATAAAAAACACTAGCCTAAACCTGTGCCACATTGGTGGTCTTTAAATGTCAATTAGCATGCAAGCTCCGCCCCCTGTCATTAATGAAAAGAGGCCCTCTGACAGCCACCGCCTACTGCCATTGTTGATTGTGTTAATCGGTGGATGCACTGGGTTTGGATCACGCAAGCAGCATTTTGTTAGTATTGTTTTGACTGCATTTAACATATCCATTAAACAAAGCACTATAGGCAGTTGGCAAAAATCCTGCATGTCCAGCACAGCGTTGATTTTTTCCCCTTAAACTGTCTTTAGAAAATGATTAGCTTGTTGACAAGCTTGTTATAATTGATTACTGGTAGAAGTGCTCTCATTATGACTCAGTGAGAGTGAAAAGAAATCGTTTCGCTTTAAAAGGCTCACCGCTCCACAGTTTCTAAAGCTTCAAGGGTGAAACTTCAAGTGTCTCAGTATGCTAATCACTCTGAAATGCTAATGAAACACATAGAAGTGACAGGATTTCAATATAATGCTTTTTAAAGACAGGGAAACTTTAAATGAAGACATGAGCTTGCTATCATCTTACCCTCTCAAACAATGCAAAGAAAAGGAAAAGAACAAGGAGAGACATTTTAGAAACAGACATCAATGGCATCAAACAAACTGCTATGTTATGTCATAGTTATGTCTGATTTAGCACTATTAGGGGAATTAAGAATCGTATAAAAGCGCTAAACAACAATGCCAGGGTCAGCCAGACAACCAAGGTCATATTATGCCAGAAACCAGTTCAAGGCTATTCAAGCTTCCAGCAGAGTAGCATCTGATCTACATTGAGGATACCACAGCCTGTGGCCTCTCTAATGTGTGCCTAATATAGGGTTACGATGACTTGATTGCGCCCCAAGTGATCCGTAGACAAAAGGTAACATCTTAAACTTGGGATCAAGTGAGGAAAGGATTTCTTGTTGAGGAGAAAAATAACCAGCATATTTGGTTGTAGCTGGACCTTTGGGAACTGTGCACGGCTTTCCTTCAGAGAAACCAGAAAGTAGCCTGAATAGGAGACCAATTGATCCATAGAGAATCAGTTCTCAAACCTAGCACACCACCTATTTTAATTGAAACCAGTCATCTATCGTATTAATAATGCCTGGTACTGTTCTACCTTGACATAAAGGATGTACATTTAACACTAGAAGTGGCAATTCCATGGGACATTAGGAGTTATTAAGTAGCACTAAAGCTGACATCCATTTCCACTGCTGTCACAACTCAGCAAATGATTTTGAAGTGATGCTTTTTCCCCTCAGACTGCAGCAGTTGATGGAGTAATGGAGTGTGGTTGTGCACCTTCCCATCACAACTTAAACAATCCTGACTCGTTGACTCTAATTAGTGGCTTCTACCTGCTGCAGTTGGTGAGAGGAATGCACGCTTTTATTATATGCAGTAAAAGCAAAGAAATATCTCAGAGTGATTTCTTCCCTGTCTTAAACACACATATACTCACCCAGGTACATTAATCTCTTCCTTCTTCCGAAATGTTGTTGCCGCTGTAATAAAAAAGACAGCCGCACTTCTGGCTTCACAATAAAGAAAGATTCCGAGATCAGCTCTTCCTTTTCTATCCCACGCTGAGGGAAAGCTTACAGAAGTCAGCACTACTGCACTTGTTTGATGTTCTGTTGTATGGGGGTTCATATATGCTGCTTAGATCAGCTTCCTGTCTGCTGAGGTGAAATCTTCTAGTTGGCAAACAAGTGAAGGATTTTGACATGAAGCATCTATGGAGAAAACACATGCAATAAAAGATTGCAGCCCAAAGTTCTTAGCCTTCGGCCAATGTTTGATACTTGCATTGTACTTTTTAATGGATGCTTACACTGCCAGCGATTGAATCACTCAAAGTCAACAAGTCACTATACAGCTGGTTGCTATATCAAGTTTCATTGCAACTCAGCACAACTTCAGTTCTGTCCCAAATCGCACAACTGATTTCAAGTTTCAACTAATGTCCATTTTGGGGTTGCAAGGGATTCAGTGTGGCATTTGGGACAGAGTGCGTATAGTCAGCTGTCTCAGTGGCTATATTCATCTACATTGAAAATAAACGACTTGTGATCAACTTGATGTTTCACTGTCAGTGCGAAAGCCTCTGTGTGTACAGTATATTGTTTATAGAAACCCCCTCCCAAAACTTCTCAGATCTGGGAATATAGCCGAGGTACCTCTACAAATTAGGTTATTACTCTGTCTTCACGTCTGCTTTCCTCATCTGTTCCACCAGAGCGCAGCTACATCTCAACACGTCTTCTTTAAAGCTTTAACAGGGGCTCTAGGCTATCAGAGGCTCCAATTACACCAGCTTTTGCAGTCCTTAATTGAAGCCCTTTGGTGTGAATTTGTTCTATTACCCGAGTCTGATAGGGAAATGAAGACAACATGGTTAAGGAGCCCTGCACTGCTGTACAGAGGGATTTCTGGCATTAATAGCATCTGAGGGTGTGCCCAAGCTTTCGCTCTGAAAATGGCCCCTCCTGGAGTGATAATCCGTATTTTGTTGCAGTGGATGATTATAAAAGCCAACAGTATTGCTCTGAGTCAGGCACCAGCTCTGCCTGATGAGAGAGAAAGAGAGAATTACAGAGAAAATAAAGCAGCTATTTGAGTCAACTGTTAAGGAGTGGATAAACTACGCCCCGTTAAAGACCGGCACCATGGAATATCCTGTCCAGAGCCTGTAATTACATTCTGACATTTCTCTAAATGTTTTATGAACGCAATAGTTATGTTTCAACTGCACAGATAAGGACGGCCTCTGCATTTTGTACTGACAAGTAAATCAGAGGGTTAAAATTTCCTTAAACAGTACAAATAAACAATGCAACATGGAAACCAGACACAAGGCAATGAAGTCATGTAATTTCACGAACTAGACTAGAATGAAGTTAGTAATTTGGCTGTGAGAATGGGGTGCTAAATAATTGAGTGATTACAGTTTTTATTGCATTCACTAAAACAAATAAAGTAATTCCTCTAATTTCAAAATGTAATTGCCTGAACTTTGTGTCATATCTTCCACATCTAAAGCGCAGCGCACCCCAGGTTCCACAGCTCCAGAGTGGGTCAGATCGCACATTTCAGTCTACGATCTGAGCACATCTAAAAACAGCCACCAGACCCTCATTAAGGAAGACCCGCTTTAGAGAACATGAATAATGCAAGGCTCAGAACACTGGCCAGCATCTCAACATCCACCCCCCCCGTGTTTGATCTCGTCAAGTTTACAGCACATTTTTGCATTTATTTGGTGGCATTTAACTAAGCAACTTTTTTTCAAATTAAGATTCCCCCCACCCCAGAATGCAAATGAGGGGGACACGTGCAGTCACATAGGCTTGATGGGGATAAATATGGGTACTGTTTGAAAAAGAACCCAAAAGACGAATGCAGCCCCAACTTCTGTGACTGCTTTACTGGTTAATGAGAAGCTCACCCTGGTCTTTGGCATCATAAACATTGTGCTAAATATATTCCAAAGTTTGCCAGCAGGTGTCCAGGGATCTTCTCTTATCTGCCCTTCTCCCTTGAATTCTCACTTTCAAATCACATAACTCGAAGGATAAGGTGATGAAACTAATCAACATTAGAAATGCACAGTGAATCTGGTCCAAAGCTTGTTTATGCAAGTATACAGTGGTCAACATTCGAAGTGGATCAAAACGTTTCAAAGTTAAAGTTGTCCTAAAACTACTGAACAACACCCATTCTTATCCTAAGACAACTTTTTTCAAGGGTCATAGCATCAAAGATTCTATGTGTTGCCCTTATTGTTTCGGGACCCCATCTACCCAGTTTCCCATGAATGAATATGGTGAATGTTTGGAAACCCACCTTGATAGAAGTTTTTTTGACCCTTTTAGGTCATGCTGGTTGGTTTCTGGACCACCTTGACAAAGCAATCTGGATAAAATGATCACAAATGCATTCTGCAGGGATAGGGAGAGTTTTGCAATACTCTTTTGTAGTAATCCTGTATGGGGACCTGTTTAGGTCAGGCTGGTTGGTTTCTGGAGTGCCCTGAATAGAAATTGCAAGTCCATTTTCTGGGGATAGAGAGTGTTTGTGGGGGGGGGGGGGGGGTCCCCTTAGTAGAGGTTCTGTGTGAGGCCCCCTTTTAGGTCATATTGGTTGGTTTCTTGACCAGTTCAACAGGGCTCCCTGTAATCATAAATACATTCTGTGGGGATAGGGAGAGTTTGGGCATACACTTTTGTAGTAATCCTGCATGGGGCCCTGTTTAGGTCAGGCTGGTTGGTTTCTGAACCACATCAACAGTGCACCATGAGTAGAAAGTGCAAGTCTGTTTTGTGGGGAAAGGGAGTGTTTGGGGGTCCCCTTAGTACAAGGTCTGTGTTAGGCCCCCTTTTAGGTCACACTGATTGGTTTCTGTACCATTTCAACAGGGCCACTGATTGGTTTCTGTACCATTTCAACAGGGCCCCTCAGTACAAAGGGCAAGCAGATATAGAGAGTTCGGGTGTTCCCTTTTTACTACCCATGGACCCCTTTTAGATCATGTTGACTGGTTTCTGGACTACATCAACAATGCACACAAAGTAAAAATTGCAAGTGCATTTTGTGAGGTTATGGAGTTTTTCGGGTCCCCCTTAGTAGAAGTTCTGTGTAAGGGCCTCTTATTGGTCATAGTTGGTGTATGGGCCACCTCGACAGGGTTCCCGTAAGTACAAAGAGCAAAAAGCATTTTGTGGGGATAGCGAGAGTTTAGGGAATACCCTTTGTAGTAATCATGTATGAGGCCCCTGTTTAGGTCATGTTGTATGGTTTAAGGACCATCTTAACATGCCATTCTGACTAGAAATCACAAGTGCATTTTGGGGGTATAGAGATTATTTGGGGGTCCCCCTATGTAGAAATCCTGCATCTCATCCCTTTTAGACCACCATAAAAGGGCTCCATCAGTAGACACTGCAAGTACATTTTGGGAAGATGGAGAGTGTTTGGGGGCCCTGCTTTGCAAAGATCCTACATTGCCCCCTTTTTTAGATCAAGTTGATTGATTTCTGGACTTCCTTGACAGGGCTCCTTAAGTAGACACCACAAGTACATTTTGGGAAGATGAAGAGTGTTCGGGGGGTTAAATAGACCCAGCACAAACCACCCAGTTCAGAAAGCAATGTACGCAAAAAAAGGGAAGCCAACTGAAAAGCTGTGATTTAATCTGACAAAGAAATGTACATAAAGACTGCAGGTAGTCGTGCAGAGTTCTGATAAAGCAGAGCTGTTCTGTGTCCAATCTATTCTCTGAAGAGCACCGCCAGGGCCTGTCAACTCTCGTCTGCCAGTCTCCAGACAAGAGCTTTCCTGTGTCGTAGAGTGACCTGCCTGACTCCACTGGCACTGACAGCCATTGATCATCACCTCTTTCTCCATCACTCAAAGAAAGCTTTGGCCTAAGCTTGTAAAAGCACTCAGCTAGTGGTCATCGTCACTGACATCGCCAGCTCCTGCATGTCATCTCAGAATAAAGTCCAATAAACAAACACTCCACTGCAGCACTCTGGAACCATTTAAAAGGATGATGTAAATGCAGTGGGCTGCCATCATGTACAAAATATTCTGTGCTACCATAAATATTCTGTTATTTAAAAAAAACTAGCACTTTTGTCATGTCGCTACAATGGTAAACTTATCATGGCTTGTAATTCGGACATTATTGTGAATCTATATTGATATGGATACACAAAATATCAGATATTGGAAGCCTTTTCAACCAATATGTTGATTTTTTTACTTATTTATTTGATTATTTCCAATGTTTTTATCATTTTATCACATTCTGAGGGACACTCATTTTATAAAATATAGATTTTTTTTAACACAGGAAACTAATTATAACATGTTGCCTTCTAAAGCAGCCCCTCTTTGATTGGTTTTACAAGATCTTGAAGGAAAAGCAAGGTTAAAACATACATTCATGTCAAATTGTGCCTTATTGAAGGGCAGACTAGCCTACTTGCTGTATGGGCAATCGTCCCCTTAAGTCATTTCACTTTAATTTCCACATCTGATAGCACAAAGAATGGTCCCTGTAATAGGGATAAGCTCGGCATTGGCCAGAGCTAAAAATAATAAGGCTCTTGATGTTAAGAGACCAAGTTTTGTTCTCCCAAGTCATTAGCTGAGATCCCCATTACTGCCTCCATATTCCCTGAAACACAGTAGTGGAGCTGGAGCAATGGTGCGCTGTGTGTTGCTCCCTTCAAAGTCACTCTCAAGAGTTAAGAGCACCAGTCAAACGTCTTCATGTCTGGGAGCAATCTTTTACAACGGACCTAATATATCAGTTTAAACAGCTGAGAGATCTGTGCAAACCTTTTTCTATTATTGTTAATGAATGTGTTACTACTGTTTAGGAATGTGAATTTAACATTGTAATTGAGCTTGATAAAACAACTAACACACCTGTAGTAATGATTTTTAACAACTTTAAACATATTTTCATTTAATATTTCAGGGAAAAAAACACAAAATTTAAAACACAAAACCAAAATATATTGGTTACCAGTGTCCTTACTGTACATGGATTAAAACATTTTATGATTAATTTATTTTGACAACAAGACAGAAGTTTTAACACTGGCATATTATCATCTATTAGACGTAAAATGAAAATAATGATCAAGTCATTGACCAAAATATTAATAATAATTCACCTAAGCAACAAGCGATTATATTGAAAATAAACAACATATTAATTTCTAAAGCCCCTTTTTAATTCAGTATTGTTTTAGAAAATGTATAATGCAACATCAATAGTAAACTAATTATTACATTTAATTTTAGCTCTCATTGAAATGTTAAAGTTTTAGTAATTTAATTGTTTATTCTTACATTTAAATGTAGCTTTATTTTATATTTAGTTTCATCATTTCAGTACGTTTGCTTTTTATTTAACAGTTATCATTTTTATTTAACAGTTAACATTTAAAGATATATTTATATATTATATGCATAATTTATTATAATGATGCAAATTATATTAATACATATATAATTTATTATATAATGATAATAAATATAATTTATTTGATATATTTATAATAATTATGATTTTGATCAAATAAATGATGAAATAAATTATATTTATTATAAATATATAAAATAAATTATATTCATTATAATTATATAATGAATATAAAATGTACTATATAATTATAATAAATATACATTTCTATATTTATAATAATTATGATTTTGATCAAATAAATGATAAAATAAATAATATTTATTATAAATATATAAAATAAATAATATGTATTATAATTATATAATGAATATAAAATGTATTATATAATTATAAATATACATTTCTATATTTATAATAATTATGATTTTGATCAAATAAATGATAAAATAAATAATATTTATTATAATTATATAATGAATATAAAATGTATTATAATAAATATAATTGTCTATATTTATAATGATTATGATTTTATTTTCTTAAACTATATTTGACATTTTCTGTTTACATTATATTTTTCAAAGTTAATAGTTATTTGTTGTGTTTTTATATTAAATTGATGTGATATTTTATATTGTATATTTATATTGTTACAGTCATTTCAGAACTTCAGCTTTTTATTTCAGTAAGACAAAATTTGTAACATTCACTGACGTTTCCAGTTAAAGTTATTCATCTAATATTCATTTTAATTTAAATCAACAAAAAATTATTTGATGTATTTGAATGTCTGCGTTTACGGAGGGCAGCACGGTGGCACAGTGAGTAGCACGATCGCCTCACAGCAAGAAGGTCGCTGGTTCGAGCCTCGGCTGGGTCAGTTGGCATTTCTGTGTGGAGTTTGCATGTTCTCCACGTGTTTGCGTGGGTTTCCTCCGGGTGCTCCGGTTTCCCCCACAAGTCCAAAGACATCCAGTATAGGTGAATTGGGTAAGCTAAATTGTCCGTAGTGTATGTGTGTGAATGAGTGTGTGTGGATGTTTTCCAGAGATGGGTTGCAGCTGGAAGGGCATCCGCTGTGTAAAACATATGCTGGATAAGTTGGCGGTTCATTCCGCTGTGGTGACCCCAGATTAATAAAGGGACTAAGCCGAAAAGAAAATGAATGAATGAATGAATGCGTTTACGGATTACTAAACCAGACAAAACAGCAGTGCAGTGAAGTCGACTCTTGAAGGTTGTCTGTGTCTTAAAAGTTATTTACTAACATCTTCTTCGCCACCTGGTTATCCTGTGCACTACACACCTGAAAATACGTTTCTTCTCTATTGACGGCAGTAAAAGCTAAAAAGTTAGCCGCTATAAATGTGATGTATGTGACAGCGGCATTTCATCATTTACTGTAGCAGCGCCCAGAAACCCAGTCTTGCCCAGCGGAGCCCAGAGGAGTTCCTTTATCTCCATGATAAACTCATCTGGCATGATTTATTAACGAGAGAATCGCGCCGCTCAGCCCATGCATGAAGAAAAAAAGCCTCTGGTACAATGGGATACATTAAAGGAAGGACAGACAATGTCTGGAAAAACTTTCTTAAACCGAGGAGGTTCGAATGCCACATTGACTAATTGTGCTCGCGACAGATGTTAAAGGGTTACTTGACCCCAAAGTACAAGTCCTGACAATATTTACTCAACCTCGTATGTTGATTACTAAAACTCCATGTTGCTACAGACCCTCAAGAAATTAGATCTAAGAGATTGATCCAAGAAATCTCTTGATCCAAGACTTGATCCAAGACAATCTAATCTAAGAGATTTTAATACACATCTCAGATAGAAAGAAGTAGAAATTCTGAATAGAATTTAAAGTCTGTTAACCCAAAACTCTGTCATTTCAAATTGTTTGTAAAGAGCATCTGAAGAGACAGAGTTGTCTGAAGGTCGCCACAGCGGAATGAACCGCCAACTTATCCAGCATACGTTTTACACAGCGGATGCCCTTTCAGCTGCAACCCAGTACTGGGAAACATCCATACACACTCATTCACACACATACACTACGGCCAATTTAGTTTATTCAATTCACTTATACCGCATGTCTTTGGACTGTGGGGAAAACCGGAGCACCCGGAGGAAACCCATGCCAACATGGGGAGAACACAGAGAGAACAAACTCCACACAGAAATGTCAACGGATTCAGCCGGGACTCGAACCAGCGACCTTCTTGCTGTGAGGCGACAGTGCTAACCACTGAGCCACCGTGTGAGACCTTGAAACAAATTAAGTTAGGCATTTATTTTCAAATAATCAGTGGCATTCAGAGTATCCAATTTTGGTTTACCCTTCCACAAGACCCATAGAGGTTTTGAGCTTCCACAAGAACCAATGAGGGTTGAGATTTTTAAGGATCCACAAGAATAAATCAGTCCTGCACTTGCACGAGAACCATGATGTTTGAGCTTCCAAAAGAAACCAATGAAGTTTGAGCTTACACAATAAACAATGAGGATTACCCTTCTGCAAGACCCATTGAGGTTTTGAGTTTCCACAAAAACCAGAGTCTTGCCCTTACACAAGAACCAATGAGGTTATTAGCTTTCACAAGAACCAATGAAGATTGAGATTTTTAGCTTCTTAAGGAATCAACGAGGTTTTGAGGAGCCACAAAAACAAATGAGTCCTGCCCTTGCACAAGAACCAGTGAGGGTTGAGGTTTGATGTCCGCTTTCAAAAGAACCAAGATGTTTAAGGCTACACAACAAAAATTAGGTTTACCCTTCCCCAAGACAATTGAAGTTTTGAGCTTCCACAAAAACCAGAGTCTTGCCCCTACACAAGAACCAGTGAGGTTATTAGCTTTCACGAGAACCAATGAAGTTTGAGATTGTGATTTTGAGCTTCTTCAAGAACCATTGACTTTTGAAGATCCACAAGAACCAATGAGATTAGACCTACTTCAATTATCTGTGAGGTTTCCGTTTTCAAAAGAACCAATGAGGTTATTAGCTTCCACAAGAAACAAATGAGGTTTGAGTTTGAAATTTTGAGCTTCTTCAAGAATCAATGAGGTTTTGAGGATCCACAAGAACAAATGAGGCCTGCCCTAGCACAACAACCAATGAGGTTTGGGCTTTTTCAAGCATCAGTGAGGTTTCCGCATACAAAAAGAACAATTACGTTTGAGCTTTCACAAGAACTAACGGAGGTTTGTGATTTTAAGCTTCTTCAAGAACCAACGAGATTTTGAGGATCCACAAGAACAAATGAGTCCTGCCCTTGCACAAGGACCACTGAGGTTTGAGCTTCTACAATAATCAAATTAGGGTCGAGTTTGGAATTTTGAGCTTCTTTAGGAACCAATGAGGTTTTGAGGATCCACAAGGACAAATAAGTCTTGCTCTTCCATAAGACCCAATGAGATTTGAGGTTGTCAAGAACAAATGATACATTTTTTCTTGCCATCAAGCAGTATGGTTAAAGTTCTGTTCACAATTACTTATTAAATTTGACAACTTAAAACCCTAAATTAAATATTTTCAACAAATAAATAAATTATATATACATTTTTGATCATGCAATCAGAGTTGTCTCTCAGATTTGGTTAAAAATCTCTTCATTTGTGCTCTGAAGAAGAACATATTTGTTATAAGTTTAGAAAGACACAATGCTGGGTACATGATGACACAATTTTTGTGGTACAGGCAACTAAATTTAAAGACAAACCCGATGATTGATGGTTTTATACATAGAAACTAATGGTCCTCTATTCTCATAGAGAGAGTTTTGAAACTAAATCCCATCGGGACACCTTTCATTATATTGGACAGATCGGACCACATTCATGTAAATCTCTGGCTTTGATACGTGTCATGTTCTACCCAGGATCCCCAGAGACGGTGGTCCTGCACAAAGTGACCTTGTCGAGGGCTGTTTTTTGGGCGCAATGAAGCATCTGTCTTCTCACATCAGCTCTGAGCCGCTTTCTCTCACTCCTCAGAGTCCGACTCTGGCACCTGACTGCACAAAACAAGTCCTGCATCATTTCATTCTTTGAACTTCCATCTGCTACTAGCTCAACCAAGGGGCCGTTTCTTATTTTAACTTTCCTCATGCGCTCATTGTGTTCAGATATCTCCGCAAATATGGTGATGCTCATGCCAAAGACACAGGCAGACAGTTCAAAGTTAAATACAAGAGGGCTGCAAGATGGCTTAAATCAGGGGTCACCAATCTCGGTCCTGGAGGGCCGGTGTCCCTGCAGGGTTTAGCTCCAACTTGCCTCAACACACCCGCCTGGGTGTTTCAAGTATACATAGTAAGACCTTGATTAGCTTGTTCAGGTGTGTTTGATTAGGGTTGGAGCTAAAATCTGCAGGACACCGGCCCTCCAGGAACAAGTTTGGTGACCACTGATTAAAAGGGATAGTTCACCCAAAAAATACAAACTGCCTCCCCCTCAAGCAGTTATACACCTTTTGAGTTTCTGTTAAACACAAAAGAAGATATTTTGAAGAATGTAAAAAACCTGTAAGCATTGACTTTCATAGTTTCATAGTTGTTTTCTTACTATGGAAGCCAATGCTTATAGGTTTGTAACATTCTTCAAAACATCTTTTATGATGACAGAATTTTATTTTATTTGAGAACTGTCTCTTTAAATCAGAATGCCATCATAGGAATAAATACATTTTTAAACATATATTATTATGATAGGGCCTCACGGTGGCGCAGTGGGTAGCACGTTCGCCTCACAGCAAGAAGGTCGCTGGTTCGAGCCTCGGCTGGGTCAGTTGGCGTTTCTGTGTGGAGTTTGCATGTTCTCCCCGTGTTGGCGTGGGTTTCCTCCGGGTGCTCCGGTTTCCCCCACAAGTCCAAAGACATGCAGTATAGGTGAATTGGGTAATCTAAAATTGTCCGTAGTGTATGTGTGTGAATGAGTGTGTGTGGATGTTTCCCAGTGATGGGTTGCAGCTGGAAGGGCATACGCTGCGTAAAACATGTGCTGGATAAGTTGGCGGTTCATTCCGCTGTGGCGACCCCAGATTAATAAAGGGACTAAGCCGAAATGAAAATGAATGAATTATTATGATATATCTGCCACAAAACTATATCTATATCTGGACCACAAAACCAGTCTAATATTGCATGGGTTCAGGTGTGTTTGATTAGGGTTGGAGCTAAAATCTGCAGGACACCGGCCCTCCAGGAACTAGTTTGGTGACCCCTGGCTTAAATCATTAAGTATATAAGACAAAAGTCCTCAATATGCTAAAACAGCTAAATAACTTATGTCGTATATCTAATTGTGATGTGTTAGGTTTCACATAGTTTCGAGAAAACCTGCATAAAGGATAGAATTGATTTAAGTTCTAGACCTGGAAAGAGTCATAACAATTCATTTAAAAAATGCTTTAAAAAAGTTAGGAAATATTGTTCATATATATATATATATGTTGTATTATGTCATGTTGGGTTGGTTATATTAAACTATAACCTTTATTGGTTGACAGTTATTGTGTAAACAACAAATAACTTTTTTTGATGATAAAACATTTACAAGTAAAATACATTTTGAATAAATTAAACAAATATTATCATCAATAAAGTTATTCTCTGGTCACATAAAAATGTTACATTAATATTTTAATATATTTAATATTTAAATATTATATTTGATATTTATTAATATAAAAAAAACACTAGTCATGAAACACTTGAGCTTGAATTGAAAATGCTTGAATTATGGAATAAATTAATTATAGTTATTTTTTAACTGTATATTAATTTCATATTAATTTAATATGTTGCGACTCCTAATTGGAGTAAAAGAACTAAATATAGAGAATAAATATAAATAATTTTTTGTATTAAAGTCATTTATTGCACTAAAAATATCATTTTAAAACACTGGTCACAAAAACACCAGCTTTAAGATCTTGCAAGTGCTGAAATTAAGGAAAGAAATTACTTTATTAAGTTGCTATAATTGCTCAAATGCAAAAGCTATTTTAATTCATGACTATTTTTTTTGTATAAATGTTTTGTCATTATTACCAAATATGAATTAAATATTAATCTTATTGATTAATTTCATTAATTTAATGCTTAATTTTAATTTATTTAAAACGTTTTAATATAAATTATTTATAAATATATTCATTCCTTCATTTTCGTTGAGCTTAGTCTCTATTTCAGTGGTTGCCACAGCAAAATGAACCGCCAACTATTCCAACATTTGTTTTACACAGCAGATGCCCTTCGAGCCTCAATCCAGTACTGGGAAACACCCATACACTCTCGCATTCACACACACTCATACACTACGGCCATTTTAGTTCATCCAATTCACCTATAGCGCATGTCTTTGGACTGTGGGGAAAACCAAAGCACCAGGAGGAAACCCACGCCAACACGGGGAGAACATGCGAACTCCACACAGAAATGCCAACTGGCCCAGCTGGGACTCGAACTAGCGACCTTCTTGCTGTGAGGTGACAGTGCTAACCACTGAGCCACCGTGCCTCCCCCTTTTTTAAAATATATAGCCGCTCCTATTCAATTTCCAATTTTGAGAAGCATTATATTTGTCCTTCATTTAAATCACCTCTCGGATTCGAACGGGCCTTTTCGCGAGCTGCCATCTGCAATCCAGATTTCTTCAACACAAAGCATATGACAGACTGTGATATAGCATTTCCACTACATGACATGGGTGTGGAGTCAGAAGCCTCTCTGCGGAGCAGCTCCATGTTTCACCATGAGGGCTGTTTATCTTCAGAGTTCATCTTTGCAGAGCCAGTAAAGCCATGTCAGTCAGAGCGATAAATAGATGCAAAATATCGACACCATAACTATGTCCATATTAGCTAGACGCGCTATTTGTAGTAAAACGTCTTGAAAAAATAAAGTGGGTAACACTTTACTTAAAGGGGGCGGTTTTAAGATGGTCAGATATTATCCATGCTTATGACAACAGTCATTAAAGGGGACCTAATATGCCCCTTTTTACAAGATCTGAAATAAATATCTGATGTCTCTAGAGTGTGTATGTGACGTTTCAGCTCAAAATACACCCACAAAAAATGTTGTATAACTCTTGTTTTTAGTGACTGCTTTAAATTCAAATAAGATTGCTTTTATTTCAAAAAAGGGCGGAGCTACAAATGCCTATGTGTCAGCATAGTGGCAGATTCAAAAGCAAGACTAACCTCCTATGCTAATGAGGGAGAGATCATCTCTAAGGGGCGGGGCTTTCCCCCTTTGATGACACGTACAAAGGGAGAATGTCAATCAAAGTGTTTCTGCTGGCTGTTTTTATCAAGAGTGGTTATAAAAAATTTAAATGAATACATTTTTACCATCAGAAGCTGGTTATATTCACAGACTGCTGCCACACAACTTTGTCTAAACCCCTTATAAAAGTGATTTTTGCATAATAGGTCCCCTTTAAGTGTCATTAGTTTAGTTATGTCATTTTAAATGCAACAATGACATCTTTTGAGATGTGTTTATCATGACAAATTGACATTACCAAGATAACATAACCCGTCATAAATCTGTCATAAACATGATTGTCACAAGGCCATTTTAATTGTCACGAATATATTTCTGATCACTTTTTTCAGCAAACAAAATTAAATTGTCGTTAAAATGTCTCAGTAAACGTGTCAATACTTGTGACAAATAATGTTATAACAGCGTCATAATTATTTAATGACATTTAACGACATTTGAATGACAAATTCAAATTAAACTACGTTATTACAAATAAATAGTGTATAATAAAAAGTCATTATGACAGACTAACGACAAATTAAAGTCGTTAAAATTTTATGTATTTGGTCAAGAAAAATATGAATGACGCTGTCATAAAATTCATGACACGATTATAATGGCATCATGACAGTCATGTTTATGACAGATTTATAACAAGTCATGTCGTCTTGGTAATGTTAAGTTGTTATAATGATCTCAAACAATGTCACATTTGCATTCAAAATGACCTAACTGAGCGAATGACACTTAATGACGGTTGCCATAAGCAGTGTTGGGGAAAGTTATTTTGCTCACACATTATTTTGATGGTCTGTTTGTTGAATTTAAGTTACATTGCATCTACATGCCAACTAATGCTCATTAGTTTATAAGTAGACTGTTAGGTTGGGGTTAGGGTTAGTGTAAGTTGACATGTACTTGCAAATACTGTACTTATAGTCAGTTAAATGTCTGTTGAAGGAGCAATATCAGCAGATATTAAGCAGACCATCTACTAATACTCAGAGGGACCATCAAAATAAAGTGTTACAGTTACTTTTGAAAGTAATGCATTACAATATTGAGTTACTCCCCAAAAAAGTAACTAGTTGCGTTACTTAGTTACATTTCAAGCACAGTAATGCGTTACGTTCCTTTTTATTTACCTTTGAGTTACTTTTTCATACCTGCCTGAGGCTTGATCTCTTTCAGAACTTGAAGGGTGCAAGTTTTACTCTGCATATAACGACACACTGTATAACCTACACCTTCATTTACCTTTAAAAACAAACTAAATAAATAAATTAGGATGACGTTACCTTCTGAGAACTTCCTGACGCTACACATGCCGTATATACAGATTAACCAAAGTTGAAAGCGATGTGTTTGCTGCTTTTGTATTTCCGTCTTATTA
>CAIGQW010054506.1:2445138-2464894 GCA_903798125.1 Danio choprae
ATATATATATATATATATATATATATATATATATATATATATATATAAGCTGAACTCTTTTACAATAATTAACCCTCTTCCTATCAGTAACTTATACAGAAAATGGTTGAATTTGATGCAAATGAAAGCGCATGTACAAGCAAGCTACAAGGCACCATTGCGAAACATCCACAGCTATGCTATTTGACCAACATAGACGTTATCAACAATTAGCAACAATGTCAAAAACATTGCAATGCATTTGGCGCATTGTTTTGTTTATACACTGTGCATGTTCATCATTCACAGACAGACCCCTGTCCGCATTCTCCAATTCCTCAAAAGTGTTCAACAGAAATGACACGAGGAAAAAGTGAGCCAGAAATAAATTCCTCAGCAGAAAGTGCAGGAAAACTTTCTTGTGTCCGACCCTCTCGCAGCTGCAGCAGGAGGAGTAATGGGACGAGCGCTTTCCGGCAGTTAAAGACGAAAACGGCACGTTTCGCAATTGTTCTCTGAAGCGAGATTACTCCCCGGGGGGCTGAGACGGGTAACCTCGGCATGCTTCCCCTCGAATTTAAAAGACTGCAGATTAATAAATCATAATCCCCAAGTTACTACGACAACCCAGGACTGTTCCGTCACCTCTTTTTGTGTGTTGCATCTCAAAACCTGCGGATCCCGGGAGACCGGGCACATCCAGGCATTTATAAGCCGCATGGGGGGAAAAAAAACACAAAAAACAAACAGGTGGCATAAACCTCAGCGGAGCCCAGGCTCTCATGTCAAACACAAGTTTGAAAGGCAGCGTATTCCTGTCCCTTTCTTTCTTATTCTCGCCTTTTTCCCACCTCCGATCCATGTTCTAGCTGCCACTGGGAATATGCTGCTCCAGGTGTTCATTGACTTGCATGAAGATGAAGTTAAGTTCTCACGCTTATGTATGCACTGGTTAAAAAAAACCTGACGTGCGAGAATCGATCTGTTGTAGTTAATATGCTCGCAGCATTCTTTCACCTTTTGTTGCATAAAATAAAATAACTATTCAGGGAGAATGATGTCTTTTTTTTTAATGAGAGACTTCTTATGATTGTGGATTAGAATTAGATGAATACATTGCATATAAATAACCATCTAATATATGATAAATAAATGACGGATTTAAGAAGACGCGGACTAGAAACAAGTCCAATGATCTGCCAGTGCAGAGAGATTATTATACTCGAAATCAGAAGACGCACTAATGCTTTAGTAAAAGAATATAAATGTCTTATTATAACACTTATAAGCCCAACAAGTCTATTTATCTTAAACCTAGCTTGTTAATGGCTTATTAAACAGTCTGATTTTCTTATTTTGTATGAAAGGGTGTTAAACCTAGAGTTATTAAACAGGAGAATTCTTAACTTAAGTCTTTAAATGTTCATTTATTCATTCATTTAACACAGCGGAATGAACCACCAACTATTTGGGCATATGTTTAACGCAGCGGATGCCCTTCCAGACGCAAACCAGTACTGGGAAACACCCATACACACTCGCATTTACACACACAAACACACACACTCATACTCTAGGGCCAACTTAGTTCATCCAATTCATCTATAGCGCAAATGTTTGGACTGTGGGGGGAACCGGAGCACCCAGAAGAAACCCACGCGAACACTGGGGAGAACATGCAAACTCCACACAGAAATGCCAACTGACCCAGCCGGGACTCAAACCAGCGACCTTCTTGCTCTGAGGTGACAAAGACAAACCACTGAGCCACCTTGTCGCCTCTTTAAATCTAAAATTAGGATATAATATATGTTCTTATGAATGGTCTTAAAACGAGCCAAAGCAGTTAAACTTAAAACAAGATTTACGGTATGAATTAAATCAAGATCGCACACACTGTACATGCAAATTGTCGACAATTTTTTAATTCAAATTAAGATTTGACAGTAGTTGGATTGCTAAATGGTTACTTGTCGCTTCTCAAAATACACTGAAGCTTATTTCAACAATGAGATGTATTTTGTCTCTAAAAAATGTACGAGTATAAGTGTGATTGGGCACTTTTTTTAAATGTGCAAACTTAAAACTAAAAATAAAGTCTAAAAAATACAAAGCAGGTCTTAAAGTATGTCTCCGATTGCAATTAAGCTAATTTTGCAGGTAAAATACCCACATTTAAGCTTTACCAAGCAAAAAAAAAAAGATAATCTTAACACAATCACAATAATCCTGCACAATCTGATCTTGCGTATACTCAAAAACGTATTTTTGCTGCTTGTTCAAACTACTTACTTAAAATGAGCTGAAACAACTCAATTCTTGAGATTTCTTTGGGACAACCTAATTGTTTTGTGTTCAATCCACTTAAATTTGTTAACTTAATCGATTTGTGTTAGGACAACATGAATGGACTGTGTGGAACCCTGCATTTTTTACACTGTAGAGCTGTACTTTTATAAAAAAAATTAAGATCAAGACCATTTTTGGCTAGAAATAAGATTGTAACTCTTGACTAGATAAGGAGTTTTTGCAGCGTTGAGTCTTTGAGTCATTTTAGCAGATGTAGAAGAAGGCGAGAGAATGGACTGAGCAGAAAGGGAGAGAAAAAGAGAGAGAGAGAGACGGAAAGAAAGAGTCGCTCTGAAAGCCCACATGGCATCGCTCGGAGGTGCCGGGCGAAAGTGAGGTGCTGTCGTTTTCAAGGACACTCCGTATCCCTGGGTACTTGTTGAAGAGGAGGAATTTTATTAACCCCAGTGGCTCGGCCTTCCATTTCTTCATCTCGCCGAAGCACAAAAAAAAAAAAGAACCCCGTCAAACCATTATATTACAGCATTGCTTTGAATGGCGAGAGCTAATTTGACTGGGGAGAAATTGCTCTACACGAGGTCAAGATAATGCCACAACAATAGCAGAAATGGGCCATCGTAAAAATAACCGGACGGGGTAGAACAAAACTTTTTCCGAAATGCAAAGTGCTCCATTTTTTCTGGGACAGCACGCGCCGGCTTGACTAGATAGAGTGAGCCCCATTGAGTATAAGAGAAGCGGATGGTTTTACTCCAAAGTGAAGTTGAACGTCTGAAGCTGCGCTGCGGAACTTTCTGCAGTGTTTTTTAAACTTTTGCAGAGGAGGTGACTTTAAAAACTCCTTGGTTTTTTAACATCTCTGATAAATTTGTTGCTAAAACTGCTTTCTCATGGTAATAAGGTTGTCTATACACCAGAGTCTAAGGTGCGTCAGAAAGAACGAAATCAATTGATTTCAAGACGGATGGGACATAAAAAGAGCTAACATTAACTCTCTGCCCCAGGGGCTTCTCAAAGTTCGGACTCTGGTCTGAATCTGGTCCCTGAGAGAATTCAATTCTGGACACCAGCTCCAGGAGCACTAGTTGTGTGTAAGCGATAACAAATTGTGTGTCAGAGAGAACAAAATCAATTCATTTCAAGTAGGATGGGGCATAAAAAAAGAGCTTACAGAAACACTCTACCCATAGGGCTTCTCAAAGTTCGGAAGCACTAATTATGTGTAAGGGATCAAAAAGTTCAGATTTACTATGAAAAATCCTTTTATTATTGTTATCTTGTTATACTTTTATCGAAAATTGTTAGTTTTATTGTTAGTCTTGTTAGTTTTTAATGTCTTTTTGTTGATGGTCTGAATTAAACTGAAGGCCGAATGAAATTCGTCATAATCAGATGACACTCTTCACCACAATGAGTGTTTGTATGGGTGACAAAGTTAAATGTGTTAAGTGTCACATGTCAAGTTTGCCACGTAAGCATATCCTTTTTTTATTGTTGATTTATGCATAAGTGGTTTGAAATATGCATATTTGATTCGATGTTTGACATATTCTCAACTGAAACATGAAGACAGGGCTGGACATTTAGTAGCTCCTCCCCTTTTTAAAAAACAGCCAATAGTATTTAGTTTTAGTCACAGCTTTAAAACGCATCAAATGAAAACTAAATGAGAAGCGTCTTGAATGGGGCGGAGCATGTCAGATACTAGAGAGCATTTGATTGGTCGGAACATTTGATGAGAAACTAAAGTATGGGGTAATGTAAAAAAAACAATCGTTAATCCATTTAGGTGGAAGTGACAGACTGCAAGCTTTGGATCTTCTAAATGCTAATTTTTTACACTGTTTTGTAGCACACCAGCTTATAGATATCCTTACTGATACTAACATCTACAGAACTTTATTTAAAATTTTATGGGACCTTTAAAATCAAGTTTGTTTTATCCACACGTTTGACGTTGATAAAAAAAATTCAGATTTGGGCCTTTAAATTGAGACTTTGAGAACAAAGTTTTAACAAAGACTTCCCTCTGGCATCTTGACCAATGAAAAGATTGGGCGAAGTTTGGGATCAGAGGACAGATTTCATCGTTCAAAAGGTAAACCGTCCTGCGCTGTAATCATCACAAGATTTCACAGTGCCAGAAATGTTTGCCCCTTAGTGCTCGTTTTATTTTTTCTACACTTTTGACATTGATAAAAATTTAAATTAGAATTGAGACTTTGAGAACCCTTGATCTACCCTAATCCTAGGTGTTTTACATCCACTTTACTCTTGATCATCGTAACCAATACAAAGGTTGGCCAACTGCCAAGTTTGGGATCAGGGGACAAATTTCATTGTTCAAAGGTAAACCGCTGTAGCCATCACAAGATTTTTCAGTGCCAGAATTGTCTGCACCTTCAGATTTGGACCTTTGGATTGAAAATTTGAGAATCCTTGCTCTATCCTAATCCTAGAAGCTTTAACATCCGCTTCACTGCATCTTGACCAATAAAAAGTTTGGGCGAAGTTTGGGATTAGAGGTCAAATTTGATCGTTTTAATCAGGGGTCACCAAACTTGTTCCTAGAGGGCCGTGTCCTGCAGATTTTAGCTCCAACCCTAATCAAACACACCTGAACAAGCTAATCAAGGTCTTACTAGGTATACTTGAAACATCCAGGCAGGTGTGTTGAGGCAAGTTGGAGCAAAACCCTGCAGGGACACCGGCCCTTCAGGACCAAGATTGGTGACCCCTGGTTTAAAAGGTAAACCGTCCTGCGCTGTAGCCATCACAAGATTTCTCAGTGCTAGAAACGTCTGCACCTTACATTTTGCATTTTGTTTTTCCCACACTTTTGATATTGATTAAAATTCAGATTTGGACTTTTGAATTGAGACTTTGAGAACCCCTGCTCTACCCTAATCCTTTACGTTTTAACATCCGCTTCACTCTTGACCAACGAAAAGTTTGGGATCAGGGAACAAATTTCATCACTCTGGCATCTTTACCAATGAAAAGTTTGGGCAACTGGGAAGTTTGGGATCAGGGGACAAATTTGATCGTTCAAAGGTAAACTGTCCTGCGCTGTAGCCATCAAAAGATTTCTCAGTGCCAGAAATGTCTGCAACTTACTGCATGCGTACTAAAACTTCAACTAGGAGACGGTGCCTTTCCTCGTGTCTTTGTGGAACAGGACATGGCAGTATGACAACATCCTGACAACCCCCCCTGCTCTTCACCGACGACACGAGACTCCAGCGATCCACTATAATTAACCCTGGTCCGAGTCCAGCTCAGGTAGAGAGTGAAAGAGCAGAGACTGCCAACGCGTCTGCCAGACGGTCCGCATTCCCCAGCGGTCTTTCTCTGCACGGGAGACACTTTGACACTCTCCTCCGCGTGCCGGTTTGCGATAGATTCAGCAGACAGCTCCATTCCAACCTTCTCCATCTGCGGCAGTCATTATTAGATCCTCGACAGGGTGACTCGCGGTGATTCTTTGTGTAACAAGAATCGCACCGGTTAAATAAATAGAGAGCGCATGAAAGGATTTGGCTACTCTTTGAATATCTGACTTGGGTTTAGAGCTGGGCAGAAAACAGTCAGACAAGGGAGACAAAAAAAAAATTGTGCATATCAGAGATGTTCAGCTCCCCTTTCAGGGTGGAGGAGGCACGCAACGAGAAAACAATGACGAGTTAATTATGAAAGACAAAAATGGCGGCGAAAGATTAGTTAGTATTCAAATCCGTTTCTGTGTCTGGGGATGAGAAGCGGGAACGGCTTAGCAATGCTTAAAGATCTGCAGGCAAAACACTTCTATTCTGCCTTTCAAGTCCTCTCCGTGCATATTCCCTCCGCTTTTTATTTTGATATCATCACTAAAAATGATGTCTGGGGATGGACTGAGTCCATAAGCTGCTCATTGTCTTCAGTTTGACCAGGTGCTTGGCACCAAAAATCGCACAGCCGTCACGCTGCCAGCAGCGGTTGGCTTCGGTGCAGTTCTGCAAATATATCATTCTCCTCCGGTCCTATGAGGAGACGCAGAGGAAGCACATTACAATCAGGTAGAACAACGAGGAGAACGATGTAATGGTTTCTGTCAGCAAGAAGAGCTGGACATTTCAGATTACCTCACACTATGAGATCTGAAATTAAAAAACGCTTTATAAGTTTCTAGTTTATGTGAATATGAATTAATATCAATCTGAAATATGAGTTATTTGAACAAAACTACACTTCAATTCAACTTCAAGTCTTTAGAGTTTGTTTTTTTAAACACCATGCATGTCTCTAAGCTGCTACCGATCATTGCAGCTTTTGGATGAGAAATCTAACCAGTCAGACATAGCAACAATGGCTCACCCAATGCATTTTGGGTGGGACAATCAGTTTTTGTTTTTTCTTGCTAATTGCAAACAGGGGTTGTTAGGGAAACCTGTAGAATTCTTTAGTTCTGTGTTTGTTTGAAGATTCCAACCAGACAGACATATCAACAATTGCACAACCAATGGTATTTGGTAGGTTTTGGTGTGCTTCCACGCCTTTGACCAATTCAAGGCAAGGAATGTCAGAGAAAGTTTTGAACTTCACTGCTTTTTTTTTTGTGCGTCACAAAGAAACAGCACTCTTTAGACTTCAAAATAATAATAATTATGAAATGTGTTATTCCTCACTGAGTTTCCTATCACAAGTCAATTACAGATGTTAACCCCTGTATATTCACCCACACACACACATATATAAAGTATACAAGTAAAAAATATCAACGGAGCTAATAATATTGACAAGAATAAAAAAAAAACCTGCTTTCATTCAAGCCAAACTAAAATAGATCAGATTTTCTCCAGAAGAAAATATTATAGACAATTCTGTGACCATTTCCTTGCTCTGATAAACGTCACTTAGGAAATATTTCACAAGAGGGCTAATAATTTTTGCCTTCAACTGTATACACACACACGAACATGCATATACATACATGTATACAAACATACATACATACATACATATATATATATATATATACACATACATACATACATATACATGCATACATACACATACATACATACATACATACATACGTACATACGTACATATATATATATAGATTCTAGAAGACTAAAAATAGAGTCAAGTCTCTCTATAAAAAATAAAGTCAAGTCTCTATAAGTATCTTATGTTTGGCTGCTCTGGCTATGGCAAACTCAGCCAATAAGATAAAAGCTCAAAATTCAATTATGTCGTTCTAAACAAGATAATAATACAAATCCTACAGAAAAAAACTGTGTGCTTAAGAAGTCAATCATGCATCTGAGCTCTGTCAGCCAGCCAATTTATACTACAATTACTGAATTTGAATACACTGACAAGTTGACCCACGTGTTGAGAGGAATCGCTTGCGTGTCCAGAATTACAGCTAATAAAAACACACACAAAAAAAAACAGATCTCAATCTTTTCTTTTCTTTTATTTAGGAAAAAGGAAAGAGAATTCTTTTAATTACATTTCTCAATTAGAAGGCACTATACTATGATAGTGTATATATGAGATAAAATGACTACAAACAAACAAAGGAATAATCTACACACCTTTCTGCGCATTTTGATGTGCTCTGGCTGCAGGCAATAACAAAAAAAGCCTGACTCTTATGCGCAGGATATTTGAAATTAATTGGTTGGAAAGACTCAATTCTTTCAAAAGTACTAACAGAATCTGTAATAGAATCATTAAGGAACCCTGAATCAATATGTGAAAAAAAGAAATGTCAAATTCCTATTGGCTCCCATCTCACAGAATCAATCATAATATTAAAAATTAAAAGCTTTGACTTCTCTGGAGGGAACAAACATGGTGTTTTTATGATTAAATACATCTTGACAATTACAACTTTCATCTGAACAAAGTGCAAGATATTGCTATTATTTTAGTCTGTGCCACGCAAATGTCACAACTCTGGAACCTATTTTTTTGTGACAAGCAAAATTGTACATGATTCAAGTGTGAGTCGGTCCTGTTTAGCTTCTAACAAGATTAAGTATGCGGGTCCAGTTGCTACTGGACAGTTTCTTCTAGAGTTCATGGACGTTGTGCTTGAGAATTTATTCACAGAACAGAAAGAACTTTCCGAACTTGTCTTGTCATTTCCTGATCCCTTGACAATAACCTGCTAAAAAAGTGCTCCCTAAATGAACCATAGGAGTCACAGAGGTCGTGGTCTTCTCCAAGAACTTCCTTTTTGTTAAGCTCCAACAACCCACAGTTCACCTGCACAGGTAGACGGTGCTCCTACCTGTACGCTCCTGTTCAAGTTGACTGTAACGCAATACACAATTAGAGCTTTTGGTGCACTGTGAAGAAGATAAGGACGAAAAAACAAAGAGTGCCAGTGAACTGATTCCGTGTCCATGGCGCTGGGTCAAAAAAGCCTCAGCGTTTAAAAGGAAGGTTATAAATACTCTGTGCACTCTGAGTCAGCTGTGCACAAAATACCCTTCTGTTCCTCCTGTCACCTCCTGGTACCTTCACGCTATGTGGACATATCGGAGCAGCAAAGGGAAGGAGGGATGAAGAGAAGGGAAGAGATGAGAGGGAATGGAAGGGAGGGAGGGTGGACCAGGGGGTGAGGGATAAATTAGCCAAACCACTTAGGTGATTTCAACTAAAATTAGCCATAGTGCCTGTGGGCTCCATCAATTCTCAACTTCCTGAAACTCTGACAAGCACGGGGGAACTTTCTCCCTGCGCCCCGGAGAGCCACTGCTCCCTCCCCGTACTTCCTCCCATTCGTGGAAGATTTTCTCTTCTCCAATCAACATCTTATCATCAGATGAGCGAAGCTGGACTACTTAAACTAGTCATCCTGAACTAGATTGTTGTCGACCCAGGATACTGAAGGACTATACGGTTACTTTAACTTAATTTAAATAATACTTCCAAAAGGGGGGCTTCACAGCAACGCCTTAAAACAGTTGCATGTCGGATGAGAGGTGTAGTGGCACTCAGCGTACCAAATCCTAGCTGGACCCAACAGACCAGCAAAGGTACTAAGTCTATACTCATACGTTTAATTCTCTAGATCAGTGGTGCCCAATCCAGTTCCTGGAGATCTACCTTCCTGCAGAGTTCAGCTGAAACCTTGATCAAACACACCTGTCTTTATTTACCATGTGCTCCCTTCAGGTCCTACTTAAGCCTCAATCACACTGCACTTTTCATACTTTCCATAGACTTCCATTCATACAAGCGAATGCAGCAGACTGGAAATGCATGCTGGTGCAACAAGTTTCGCATGTCGCTGCATTCCAAAGTTCAAGCTTGGTGAACTCTGACCTGCGAAAAACACATCACGTGATTGCGTAAGACCAATAGAAGATCAAAACATGACCTCTCGGGACCTCTCTAAATATGGAGCAATTTCTCAGTTTTTTTACGTCTAATCATCCTGTTTAATCCCATGATTTTGCAGTGCCGTACGACATAATGTCGCAAGCTCAAACTTTAGTGCGACCGTGGCTTTAGTTGATTTAGTTGTGTTTGATCAGTGTTGGAGCTTAACTCTGCAGGAAGGTAGATCTCCAGGAACAGAATTGGGCACCCCTGCTCTAGATGGTTTCTGGTGAGACCCTAGATTTGCAGAAAAACCTCAAGTTGGTCCATGGCTGATGAGCGGGTGGTGCAAAGTGGCTTCAAAGTGTGTGACCAGCTTTCTGCAAAGGGGTCTAATCCTACTCTGGGAGATGCCACTTTCTTACAGAGTTCAGGTCCTGCTGTAATTAAGCACACCTTAATTAACTAATCAAGGTTTTGAGGATTGAAATTTTCAGGCTGGAGGGAGGTTAGAGTAGGTTGGAAAAGAAAGATGTTTTATGTTGGTCTGATCTTACCAACATAGTTATTAGGCCTGGGCAGATTAATGCATCATTATTAAGTTTAACAATTATTAAAACGTATTATTAAGTTAGTTTTATTATTAGTTTTATTATTATGTTTTATTATTTAAAAATGAATTGCTCACCAGGAGGGCTGGGATGTTGAACAGTACTGGCCTGGGATGGATGTCATCCTGCATCTCAACCAATGAGATGGGCCTAATGCTGGTTCACGCTAAACACGGGACACTCTAGTTTACTCGCAAGATGTTTTTCACTTTAAGCTCATTGAGAAATTAAACAATTGAGGCCAATTTGCAACAAATGCATCCCAGATTTCTTACAGATTGCCTATATTCACCTATAATTTTAATATATTGCCTATAATATTCATGGATTTAATATGCAATCTTCATCATGCAAATATTTAATTTTCCGTTTGGTGTGAACCCAGCATGTTAGAAAAAATGCGCTGCTGAAGTGAAGTAAAGATTTCCCATGCTCAGATAAGTAGGGAGCAGTGAACACTGTATTTGTGTAACTATGATCACAGTTCATGAATAAAGCTCTCATCTATCGAGAACATTGTGGTCCAAGGACAGGAACTGAGAACCACTGATGTAAAGATCGCTTAATTATCACTAATGTCCTGGCAGTGTCAAATAGCTTTGGTTTTAGCTAATTTGATTACATTCATGTTTAATATATATTTTTATCTGTTAATAAGTACAGGGAATACTGCTATAAAAACAACTCTTTGGGTTAAAATGTTAATGCACTACTTTTACTACTTTTTTGCCTATAAGAATGCAATTTATCCTGATTAATCTTAGAAAAGTCATGCGATTAATCACTATTTAATCATTTTATTCATTTCCCAGCACTAATAATTATACAACAAGGATGACGTTCTATTCCCAAAACTTGTACCATCTGCAAAACAGACCATACGGCTTAACACAGGACGTTCGCAAGATTCCCGAGATCAGGCCTCCCAGTGGGACGAGGGATGGACAGGTTTCATTCAGCCCAAACGGCACAGATGTGCCCATAAACCCGCGTCACGGCCCGTCTCGGAAAACGCACCACGCTGTATGATTAAGGAAGACAAATGACTGTGAAGAGCTGTTCTCTCTCGCCCTCTGATTCAAAGAGACGGTTGAGTGAAACCAGTCTCTCCGAGACTGCACCAATATGTGCCGCTCTGCCTCACATGCTCCCTGCCTCCCTCTCTTTCTCCCAGGTGTTCCTTCCGTCTGTTGACTCACTCAGAGCTTGTAGAACCCAAATCACACACACACTTTCATTCCTGTCTTGCCTATACCGGGTCGTTCTACACAAACGGCTGCAATTTGTCTTCCTAGATATGTGTAAGGAATTATTTAAAAAAATAAATACCTGATTAAAAAAAACCCCAAAAAATGTAAATATAAATAACCAAAAAGTCAGCAATTATTTTTTGGGTCTTATTTAGTTGGCCTCAGTTTCCAAATTCACCTTGACATACCAACAAAATGCACATCATTGATTAAGTTTGTCCAGTGATTGAATGTCAGGCCAGTTATCTTATGGGAATGTTTACACTTTCTAAAAACAAAATAATGGTATAATGACAGCATTTTGAGGGCGGTTAGAAATGCTTCTTGCAATCGTACATGTTTCAAGAGTTCACACTTAGATATTGCTTGATAATAATTGCAGGTTTGGCATGCTGTCCCGGGAGAGAACCCTGAGCTCGGAGATAATTGAGCCCAGTGCTCCCGCCTGGTAAATAAGCATATAAGGGGGTACGAGATCAGATAGTTCTCGAGAGCTCCCCCTGGTAGATAAGCATATAAGGGGTACGAGATCAGATAGTTCTCTAGAGCTCCCCTTGGTAAAGGAGGAAAAGGAGGAGATGGGGTGGATGGGGGGTTTCTTCGAAAAGGAAGATGAGAGAGTAGTTTTTTGACAGGCTACTTATAGGGAGTTTGTATTAATCTGATTGGCTTACTAGTGATTACTGATGGGAGACCGGCTGCGATCAATCATATCACGTGCTCCTCTCGAAATTAGTTTGTGAAACTTCACTTATGATACAGTTATCACAATTGAATGAATAGAAGTCATCATGCACATGCATATTACGTGTTCAGGGTGTAGGCGTTGAAGAGTAACCAACCAACCAAATTGACTATAAGTTATACATGTATGTGCATATATATTTTTGGTTCCTTGTGAATAGAGATTGTTTTGGTGATGTCAATTTAAAAAATCCAAAGGAAAAACATTTGATAAAATAATTAGACAATTGCAGACTAATAAATCAATTAGCGCTGGAAAACAATTCAAATGTTACATCATAATTAATTAATTAATGTCATTTTTCTGCAATTATTTGCAACCTCATATGCAAAATTCTACAATGAAAGCAAAAGTAGTGTATTGCGCACTTTGATTTGAATAGTTCTGGTATATGGGAAAAAGTTGAGTATTCAGTATTCCCGATACTTATTAATAGTTACCAATTCCCAAACACTTATTCAAATACATTGTCAAGCTTAACCTAAACATAAATTTAAGCAAACTAAATCTAAAACCAAAGCTATTTGCCACTGCCAGGGCATTTAGTGATAATTAAGTGATCTTTACATTGTAATGGTTCTCAGTTCCTGTCCTTGCACCACACTGTTCCCAGACAACAATCTCGATAGATGAGAGCCTTATTCTTCAACTGTGTTCAAAATTACAGAAATACAGTGTTCACTAATCCCTACTAACCTGAGTATGACGTGAAAAATTAGAGCGAGTGATGCAGTGCGCCATGAACCCAGCGTTAGACCCATTCAAATGTTCTCATTGGTCGAGATTCATGATGCGACCATCCCAAGCCAGTACTGTTCAACATCCCACCACTCTTATGACCGCGATATGGTGGCACTGTCGCCTCACAGCAAGATGGTCGCTGGTTCAAGTCCCGGCTGGGTCAGTTGGCGTTTCTGTGTGAAGTTTGCATGTCCCCCTTGTGTTGGCGTGGGTTTCCTCCGGGTGCTCCGGTTTCCCCCACAAGTCCAAAGACATGCGGTATAGGTGAACTGAATAAACTAAACTGGCCATAGTGTATGAGTGTGTGTGTGTCCGCATGTGAGAGTGTATGGGTGTTTCCCTGTACTGGGTTGCAGCTGGAAGGGCATCCACTGTGTAAAACATATGCTGGATAAGTTGGCGGTTCATTCCGCTGTGGCGACCCCTGATGAATAAAGGGACTAAGTGGAAGGAAAATGAATAAATTAATAATAAAACTTTGTTAAGGTGCAATAAAATAATTGGCAGCGTTAATTAATGTGTTAACGCAATACACATACATTTGCCCAGCCCTAAAATAAATACAAACAACCACATGCATACATTCTACTAAACTAAAACACAAAACTCCACAATTTTACAAAATTAAAACATTTACTAAAAGATTTGCAGTCATATTTAATACTGCAAGTGTCAACTACTCCAACAGAACGTCATTGATATGTTTGTCCTTCCAGTGGACAGGTACAATGTGTATCTGCCCTTCCAAAACCCAAAAAAATGGCCGGCATATGGGGCAACTTTTATGCCCACCTGGTTCCCACAGGCGCCCTTTCTCTCTCTCTGCCCATACCAAATGGCCAACCCTAGTCTCCATCCTAGCAGACAGGTGGCCAACCTGCCCTGAAAAATTAATTTCACATTTATTGTTAGTGTGTGTCAGGCCTCTCTCCGGACAGCTTGTACAATGGGGCCGCATCCCATATGGTGCCCTATGTAAACCAATTCATCACCAATTCCAAAAAGATAATGATACTTCTGATTAACATTCAAACGCACTATACTGCTTATTCAATCTAAGCGACTCTGGGAAATGTTAATGTTATCATCACACCGCTACGCATATGCTCAAAACAAACTCAAAAAGGCAGAAAATGTGATATAAATTCAGACACGCGTACACGAGAATGGAGGGTGGAGGGGGGGAAAAGCCCTGACAGCTTTGGTTTCCTGCCTGACTGCCTAACCAGACCCACAGACCCCAAACAGATGAAGATGAAGACATTTCTGAGGATCCGCCGTAGCGCGTTCAAACCAGCCGAGCAGACCAAAACTGACCTATTCCTTAATCGCTTTTAATGAAGATAATGTGAGCTGGTGGTTCTGCTGAGACGTCGTGTTTAACAGCCACAAAAACGAAGCTGATGAATCCTAATTCAGGAATTGTGAATTCTGAATCGCTCTCCTCCCAGCATACCCACCCCCCGGCAGACTTCCCATATCCGTTTGGCCAATTAATGGGAATATTACTCCAATTAAAATGTCACGTTCGGCACGAATATCATGCGAGGATGGCTTTGTGGGGTTGTTAAATTCAGCACTGCCAAAAGTGTAATTATAAAATGGCACAAAATAATTTATTTAGACAATTTAGCGTCATTACATGTGACAGATTTGCGATAACAAGCCTAAACGTAAGTCCAAAACTGTACGACGGAGCCAAGACTAGAGTGGATTTTGTATAATGCAATAAGAGTGAATGTAATTAAGAAATCTAAGAGCTGCTTTTGGCAATTAAATAAGCAAATTGTTTGGTTTGGTTTGGTTAAATTGCTCACCCTGCGCGTGTCAACAGTGGAATTTGTTACAGTTTTGACTTTATAAGCCGCTGCCTGATTTAATTAACAAACTGACTGAAGTCAACAAAAAACTGTATTGAGCTAACCTATAATATTTGCAATCATCAAAGTATAATACAGCAGTTTTTATTCTTTTGTAATATGTCCAGTTGTTTTCTGAAGAAAAAAACTAAATGATAATAATAATATGATGATATTAAATATGTAATATGTAATATTAAATAAGAATAAATATGGATGAAATGATGTAAATTTAGCACACAAAAAATGTATGTCATGTGAAAAGAAAGAAACATACCTATTCTGATTTGTATAACAGAAGTTATATATCATTTATATAAATATAACTTATATATGTATAACAGAATAAGTGATCATAATACATTTTTATTACAATTTAAGTCATTTAAAAACTGACTTTTTAGCTATTACCCACATGCAAACAAACACTGTATTGTAATATATAGTAAATACTAGTGTTTTAATAAAGTGTATTATACTGTATATATTATATTTTCTAGAACTCTTTGTTAATGAATGCTACAGCATACTGTAGTACTAAATATAGTAAACTGAACTATTAAATACTGTAGTATACTTAACTTTTTACAAACTGTAGTATAATATACCCTCTAGTTGTAGATAACTACAGTATTGGGGTAATTTGTTTATATATTACTATAGCTGTTGTGTTACCATAGCACCTATAGAATTACCACAAATGACTAAATTAAGTACTCTACTACAGTATGGTTAAAAAAAAAACTCTACAATATTTACTATAGTATTTTTTTATGCGGGATCCCTGCTGATAAACTTGCTTAAACCAGCCTAGGCTGGTTGGCTGGTTTTTAGCTGGTCGACCAGCCTGGTTTTAGGGAGTTTTGGCCATTTCAGGTCAGGCTGGGAAATGACCAGCTAAAACCAGCTTGACCAGCCTGGACATAGCTGGTTTTGGCTGGGCTCCCAGCCTGGCTAGACTGGTCAAGCTGGTTTAAGCTGGTAATCTCCCAGCCTGACCAGCTAAGACCAGACTGAAAATGGCTGAAACCAGTCTAGAAATGGCCAAAACCCCTAAAGACAGGCTGGTTGACCAGCTAAAACAAGCCAACCAGCATAGGCTGGTTTAAGCTGTTTTTTCAGCAGGGATGTGCTTTTGAATGACATTAAACCAAATGACATCATGTATGACAATATAGGACACACTCTACTGTACAAAAATGACATGCTTTGTTCTGATGCTTGAAAAATGCCCAGAGCTCTATGGTTTGTCATGTTTGTCCAGCGCTGTATATCTGGTTTCTCAGCTCTACCTGTGAGGGGATCTCCTCTCTGTACATCTCTGCAGTCCAAACAGCGCCTGTAATTTGTCAGCAGCGGCGTTCAGACAGCCTGCCAGACGTACAGGGGGTCACCCCAAATTAAAACCTCTTGATCGCACCGCTGTTCGACATTAGAAAAACCCGCTGCTGTTTTACACCAATTACGCAACTGACAACATCTGTTTGTTCCTCGCCATCTTAGCACTTGGCTCTGAAAAGCTGCAATGTTACGCAAGAAAGCCGGCCCCGATCTCAGATCTAAACACTGCGACTGACCACAAGCAGCGCTAACAATAGCACGGACCCGTTCTGGATGTAGATGTTCGCCCAAAAAAAGCCAAACCGAGTCTGGCTGGAACAATAGAGCCACTTTCTAGAGTTCCTACAGGAAGAGTTGACTTCAACACGTATGAAAATAGACTTCTGTTCCTCGTGACCTCCACTCGCTCCAGCTCCGGCTGAATTCTTTGCAAATGTATGCAGACAAATGCTCCGATCTCTAAGGGGAATATTCTCAGAGCGTTTCTTACCTCGCGTTATATTTCGGGCTTTATCTATTGTTTGTGTCTTGACAAGGTGGCTCCGCCGAACGGGTATATCAAATTCGGCGTAATAACCTCCGGCCTACTTTCAAGAGAAGGAAAAAATGAGGGAGAGGAAAATCAGAAGACAAGGGAGAAGTTGGGATGAAAAAGAGAGGAGACTTCCAAGGACATGCTGGAACTTCCTAATGGAGTCTCCAGGAGCGGCGAGTCTGGCCCGGAACGAGGTGAAGAGGACAAACCGGATTCCTGGCCAGGCACTGAGGAACGCCGGGGTCAGAGGTCAAGAACATCCCAGTCTCGCTTTGCTGTGAGCGAGGAAAGGGAGCATAACTGATTGAAAGCACGGCGGGGTTCATTACACACCAGTAAAACCCTGAGATTTATAACCAGTTTTATTATAACCGCGTGCGAGAGTCGGGTTGAGTGTTGGGGCTGTTGCTCAAAAAAACAGTCTATTACTCATTCCAAGTGTCAGAGGCTATTTCCACTAACTCCGCCCACCAGTGACTTTTTGGGACAGTCAAAATTACAAACGATGCCCACTTGGCAGCAGCAGCAGCAATGTAAGTGTAATGTGCATGACTATCATCCCCTCTTGGATCAAATCTTCTCTTTTTCTTGCCATCAAGAGTACATAATATCCATCTAATTATCTTCCAAAATACTAGTACAGTGGTTCCTCGTTTATCGCGGGACTTACGTTCTAAAAATAACCCGCGATTGGCAAAATCCCTGAAGTAGACAGCTTTATTTTTGTACAATTATTACAGATGTTTTAAGGCTGTAAAACCCCTCACTGCACACTTTATACACTTTTCTCAGAGCCGCATTAACATTTTTACACTTTTCTCTCTTGTTTAAACACTCTCAAAGTTCAAACGTTCGTAGAAAACTAAGTTCAGTATTATAGAATTAAATCAAAGATCAAAACCTGTTGTCAGGCGCAAACATTCATCGCTGTCAACAAAAGATTCATAAAGCTTTTTAGCTTTTGTGTGGATAATGTCGACATCCGGCGTAATGTTCTTTATCCTGCAGTCACTGATCCACAAGCGGACTCCATCATTAAGGTGGTCGTACACCGGATGCGGCGCGCACATGACAGTTGGAAGTAACACACATTGGATGCGCACGTTTGTATGTTATTTAAAATGAAATGAATCAGATGTCGCTCTTTGGCACGGCAGAAATATGAACAGTGTCCTGAGTCATAGCTGGGCACCGCAGACAGCCGCTGACTTGTGGCGCCGGTGTGCGTACCCTGATATAAACCTATGTTTGCATGGCGCTGCGCATACGATGTGCGACCCCCTTTTATGATGGTCTTGCTGCAGACAGTTACAACCCTGGCGATTGAAGAACACATTCTGTACTGTACAGGAGACACGGAGAAGATTGATTGACAAAGGTCTACAGCCCATCAGGACGCAGAACACAATGCACTGTAAGAAAAAAACATGTCAAATTGCATTGAAAAATAGCGAGGGACCACTGTATTCAGCTTAAAGTGCAATTTAAAGGCTTACTTAGGCTAACTAGGCAAGTTATTGGATAACAGTGGTTTGTTCTGTAGCCAATAGCATAAATTAGCCACAATAATATCAAAAACCTCAATTTTACATTTGTTATGGGCAATTTATAAAATATTACATTTCGAATAAGTAGCTAGATAAGACATTTGAGATGTAAGTGTGCAGTTTATGTTGTAGAACCAAACATTCAAGTATTGTTAAGTTATATTACGCTTAATTAAGGTATGGATTGTTCAACTATGTAATTATTCCTGCAGGTTTAAACGTCGCTCCTGCGCTCCTCTATTTCCAGCCACCCAATGTACATTTTTTCCATTTATCGATCTAGTTTGCAGCAAAGATAACATCAAGTTTATGAAAATGAATCTAGGAACGGTTGTGCTGTTGGATTTTGATTTCAAAACAGTTTGGGTAGAGGCAACAAAATAGTATTGCAAAAAGCAAGTCTTAGCAATTCATTACTCTACTCGTTTTTGGGAAATGTAATATTACCGTGGTCACAGCACCAGGGTTTATACACATAAAAACAAAAACAAGCCTGTAAATGTAATCATAATTTAACAATGTGGAACTTTTGATCGTTCGTTTTGTCATCTGCACCGATTACAGCCATTTTTGATGGAACGCAGTGCGCAGAAATGCACATGCTGCTGTTTTTGGCGATGGCTGAGGCTCATGGGAGATTTATGACACTTTTGGAAATATATGGCTTGTCAAGTGGAGGCACTTTCACCAGCAAATGCTTATTTTCTCTATTAGACCTCTCCGGCGCACTTCAGAAGCACATCAGCGGACGACATCAAAAAGCAGCTCGGTGGAAGAGAGAGAGAGACACAACTGTACATCAACACATACCTGCCTGGATCCAGCTTTCAACAGCACTCTCGTATTTTACACAATTATAGGTTTTGATTAAAAGTCTGATGAAATTACACGAAACTGCTTTTTTGACCTAGCATATAATGTGAACGTATTGTGTCGTACTAATTCAGTCTGTTTGAATCTGTAGGGGGGAAAAAAGAAATGATCTTTTTAATTTAAATAAATATATACAAAAATTTATTCCACATAAAGCTGGGTGATATGACAAATCTCATATCATGACATAAGTCATCTCATATGCTGATAATGATATTTCTCATCGTGATATACTGCAGCACAATTTCTGGAAATTCAGTCAATTAATAGTTCATATATACTGACCACATGTATAAGACTTTTACAGTTTTACATACTCAAAACATCTGGGCAAATGTTTGACGACAAATGTAGAAAGAGAAAATAAATATGAATAAATCATAAAACACTAATGACTACAGGTACAACATAAAAATAAAAAAACACTGCTAAATGACAAGCAACATGTAAACATTGTACTTTCAAGACTGCAACGTTCTCATGAATGCTATAATGGCGTGTAATATTGCACTCATATAAATTATAAAAAAGTATGAAAAGTATTAAAAACCGTAAACAATGTATTCTGTGACATTACACAATAATCGATAGATCATAACAGGAAACAACAGACTTTTTGTTTTGTCAATACAATATATATATATA
>CAIGQW010054506.1:2542977-2565913 GCA_903798125.1 Danio choprae
TTCATGAATACTGATTTTGTCTTTATTTATTTATGTATACATTTATTTATTTACAATCAGAATTATTTAAAACTTTTAAAGCATACATGTTTATTATAATTAGTATTAAAATATAATTAATATAATATAATATAATTAATATAATATAATATAATATAATATAATAATTTAAAATAATATTAGTAACATTACAATCGACAATACTGAATTGCGACTCTCCATCTAAACAAAACATACCTCAATAAAAATGAAAGTCTGGCCTTAATGTTGGCCAGCCATACAAATCCTTCATAACGCTCACAATAACTCCTAAGCAGCATTTGGTTTGACCAAATATGTAAAATAACAGTGTCAAACCAATACGGAGCACACTAGAACGTCTCACACTCTTTTAACAATACCTTTCATAAACCCAGACATGGAAAAGAATCAAAAGGCGGCAAGTATCCCAGCAGACGGCACTGGGAAAGAGCCACGACGTTTCTTCTTTGTCTTTCCTTCAGCAGAGGAAAAAGACAACATCGAGAGCTCAAACGCATCTCAAACCCGCGCAGGTTACATCTACGCCTGTGTTCTACAAAGACGTGATGCCAACAAGCACTTAATTTGCGGTTAGGCCTTTATAGCGAGGTGTGCTTTATCCCCACAGGAGTTCATTATATCCACAGGCCTGCTTCATTGTGTTCCCCCCCCCCCCCCATACACACTCCTCTTGTGGGGTGATTTAATGCAATTCTCTCGGTAATAAACAACTGAAGTGCATGACCACAAACATGCCGCATATATTATCCTTGTGTTTTTTTATGTTTTATTTCCCTCTTTGGAAGGTTATTCTATCATGTAAATGAGTCTGTGCCAAACACATATATATGTTTTTTTTTAGCTACTGTTATTATTCTCGGCGAGTATCATTCGCCGTTAAGAATGTGATTTTTTATGGCCCTTCAGTGGACTATTATGGATTATTTTATTACGTAACAGTGTTGTCTTTAAATATATACGATGAGAGGGTGATTTTTATATATATGACAATATAAAAATGTCACGGAAAAGGGGAAAGCGAAAACCAAAGAAGCACTCACGCGGTTTAACGACTGAAAATGCACAAAAAAAATAATAAATATGATTAATATTGTACAAAGGAAAGAAATTAAATCATGTTAATTAACTGGGCGAACTCATACGCATGTATTTGGGTCAAAGACAAAAGGGTTTTCAAGCATTAAACAATAAAAGTGCTAAATTTCATTGCTTTCCTCTTTACTTGTATAGCGATTTTACAATGTAGATTGTGTCAAAGCAGCTTAACATTGACGTTTTAGTAAATTGAAATTGAAACCGTGTCAGTCCAGTTTTCAGAGTTGAAGTTCAGTTCAGTGTGGTTTCATTTTCACTGCTGAAAGTCCAAACACGACATCGATGCGCAGCTCCACATGTCTCAAACAAAGCAAGCCCGTGGCGACAGTGGTGAGGAACAAAACTTCACCAATTGACGAAAGTGAAAGAAAAAAAAACCTCAAGAGAAACCAGGCTCAGTTGGGCACAACCATTTCTCTTCTGGCCAAGCTTCTTGTGCAGAGCTGCAGTCTACAGTACGCACTGGGGGCTGGAGAACGCTGGACGTCCATCATGGAGAAGCTGCAGGTGTGAGTATGTCACTGACGGATGTTCAGGCTGGCCCACAAGATCAATGCGGAGACTCGTCTGTCACTTGGGTCTTTCAGGAATCAGTTATGCTCTCCACCCTTCCATGACCGCCACAGCATCTGCTCAGGATACGGCCTGGTCCAGGATTATGGAGACCTCTAGAAGTCCTCTATGGTTGGCACTGGCTCTGCTGAACTGGATTAATTTGTTAACTAAAATAATAATGACTATCATTACCATTATTTACAAAAGGACACCTGTTAAAATGTCAATCAGTGTTATAGTGGTAGATTTTATGAAATAAACATTTAAATGTGGTTTTCTTATATGTTACCCTTCCACTTCTCTTAGCTCTACGTTTGACATTATTAATCATGAGATTTCAATTGATTGGCATTTTCAGAATAGGAGGTGTGCACACTATTAAGTGCACTAAAATTACAGCATCTGGTGTCAACTGTAATGCACCGCTTCAGGACAGAAAACATTGGGAACATTTGTTGTTTTTCTGAAATAAACTAAATCTATGAACTCTGGTGTACCTCAAGGTTCTGTTCTAGGCCCTGTTAACTTTTTCGCTATGTCCATGTGTTTTCACTTAAACAAGTAATTAGACAGCACTGGTTATTCCTCAGTTATTCTGAGACATAATTTAGCACTCACTTATTTTACCCAACTCTGTTTACCAACTGCATTAAACTAAAGGCAAATAAATGTATTTTTTAAAGCTACTTTTTTTAGCGAGTTACACCACTGCAGATTTAAACTTGCGTTTATTGGATTTTATCTACTTACATTTCACCTTTCACTCTTTAAAAAAAACTTTCGGAATAAATTTCAGTTACTTGTAATGAAAAATCTACTTAAAATAATAATAATAATAATAATAATAATAATAATAATATAAGAATAATATTAATAATATATAATAATAATATATCTAACTTCTTTTATTTAATTTCATTCATTCATTCATTTTCCTTTGGCTTAGTCCCTACATTTATAAGGGTTCGCCACAGCGGAATGAACCGCCAACTTATCCATTCATATTTTATGAGGACTACCCTTAGATACAATAATGTTTATACTGTACAGACTGTATACTTCTAAGTCAACCCTCACAAAAACATTCTGTGCTGTTACATGTTCAAAACACGTCATTCTGAATGACTTATGAGACTATTTCTTCATGAGGACCAAAAAATATCCCCACAAGGTCAAAGTCACTGTTATTGCTATACTTGTGGGGACATTTGGTCACCAACAACATGATGAATACCAGGACTAGACACACACATACAGTTGAATTATTAGCCCCCCTGTATATTTTTCCATGCAATTTCTGTTTAACCGAAAGAAGATTTATTTTAACTCATTCCTAATAACTGATTTCTTTTATCTTCGCCATGATGGCAGTGCATAATATTTGACTAGATATTTTTCAAGATACTAGTATTCAGATTGCAGTACGGTGGTGCAGTGGGTAGCACAATCGCCTCACAGCAGGAAGGTCGCTGGTTTGAGCCCCGGCTGGGTCAGTTGGTATTTCTGTGTGGAGTTTGCATGTTCTCCCTGTGTTGGCGTGGGTTTCCTCCAGTTTCCCCCACAAGTCCAAAGACATGCAGTACAGGTGAATTGGGTAAGCTAAATTGTCCGTAGTGTATGTGTGTGAATGGATGTGTATGGATGTTTCCTAGTGATGGGTTGCAGCTGGAAGGGCATCTGCTGTGTAAAACATATGCTGGATAAGTTGGCGGTTCATTCCGCTGTGGCGACCCCAGATTAATAAAGGGACTAAGCCGAAAAGAAAATGAATGAATGAATGGTATTCAGATTAAAGTGACATTTAAAGGTTAATTAGGCCAAGTTAGCTGAAGTTGGCTTATAATATTGACCTTAAAAAAATAAAAACAGTTTTTATTCTAGCCGAAATAAAACAAATAAGACTTTCTCGAGAAGAAAAAATATTATCAGAAATACTGTGAAAATTTCCTTGCTCTGTTAAACATCATTTGCAAAATATCTGAAAATAATGTGCTAATAATAATTTTGACTTCAACTATATATTCAGCCAGCTGCAACAGAGCATTCTCCATATCCCCATTCAGATCTGTGTTTCTCACCGCTTCAAGTGTTCGTTTTTAAACCTTCGCGACTGCAGACCATCTGTGGCGGCGGCGGAGGAGAAGAACAACTGTTGCTAACTAAATTAAGCAGCTCCATCATCTTGATCCATCAGCGGAGGATCTGGGCTCTCGGTGACCTTTCCCTCTCCCTCTGTCCTCGCTAATATAGATGCAAACAGAAGTGGGTCAAGCTCCAGGTATAAATCTTCCTTGGCGAGGCGCAGCGCTGTTTGCCAGGTCTCCACACCGCGGGCACGTGTGACAAGCAGAGACGCGGGATGGCATTAGATGATGCCCGCGGGTGAAGGCCTGCCTCCTGCTCTGATAGCAGTTGGTCTGTAGCTTGTGTTTCTGTCCAGTGTTTTAGTAGGAGGGTTGAGCAAGCATTTATTTTGGGCATTTAAGTGATCATGCTTTTTTTCTTCTAAAGGGTAACAAATGAAATGAGAAATCATTCATTCATTCATTCATTCATTCGTTCATTCATTCAGCTTAATCTCTTATTGAACCAACTTATTGAACCAACTAATCCCTTATTGAATTCCTTAATGAACCAACTATTCCAGCATATGTTTTACGAAGCGAATGCCCTTCCAGCCGCAACCCAGTACTGGGAAACACCCATACACACTCACTCACACACACACTCATACACTACGGCTAATTTATTTTATTCAATTCACCTATAGCGCATGCGTTTGTACTTTGGGGGAAACCAGAGCACCCGGAGGAAGCCCATGCCAAGAGAGAACATACAAACTCCACACAGAAATGCCAACTGATCCAGCCGGGACTCGAACTAGCAACCTTCTTGCTGTGACGTGACAGTGCTAACCACTGAGCCAGCGTGTCGCCCCACATTTATTATATATTATATTATGCATGTTTCTGTTTTTATATATTTTCTGTTTTATTTGTCAGTTAATGAAGGACTATTTGTTTTATACAGTGTATTTATGTTTTCTTTAAACCTTATGATGACCTACGGTCCGGGTGAACTCACAGCAAAGCTCTTATTATGCTTTGGTTATAGATTAAAACTTTTAATTAGTTAATTTTTTTTACAAAACAAAGAAAAAAAAATCAGACAAAAATAATTGCCATTGCCTTTTTAGCAACACGTTTTAAACAATTGTTTTTTAATTGACAATTTAATAACTTAAAGAATAAGAATAATCTATGTTCGCTACCAGTCAGTTTGTGGTTTATGATTGTGGTTAACAGGCAAAACAATGCGACACATGAATAAAAGCAGAAGCATCGCAGAGCAAAGTAACACCGCAAATACGATAACAACTAGTAATTTGCATACTTTGAACTGTACATGTTTTTCCGAATCAAAAACATTGACAAAATATCCTGCTTCCTCTGGGTTCCCGTGAATGAAATGGCGTTCTCACAATGATAGCACGCTTAGCTGTAATTACATTACGTCTCAATCACCTTGCGTAAAGGACAGTCATTTCACCAGTCATACCGGGGTAAAAATGAAATCCTCACTTCAGCATTGCATATCCGCGTGAAATCATAACTCAACTTTGAGAGAATGCAGGCCCTCGTTCTGCAAAAATACAGTCCTAATCAATTTCACAGCTGCCTTCTGGCACGGGCGCAGGTAATGAGAAAGAAGAGGCTACAAATCTGAACGCTGACAAAACCATGAGCGACTAGCAACTCTTGTTTTGTAAAACCCGGAGCCGCTTTATTGCCAGAACGTCTGCTCACTCAATATTTACAGCTGGAGTGCACAAGTGATGACATGATTTAAATGGACGTTTGCTGAGGCGCTGTTTTATGCGAAGGCTTTTAGGAGCTGTCTTTTTCACCGCGGATCGTTCCATTGCGCCCTTCCACAGGGGTGTTGTTTGGAGAGATTTTGTGGAAAAGTGCCATTTTATCCAGACAGACCAATTCCACAGGCTACCATTACCCTCATGCTCCAGCGTTCACACACCTGCGACTGATACGCTCTTTCCTTTCAGCTTCGGTTCTTACATAACGTAAAGTCAACCCTTGGGTGCTGTGAGGTAACGTGTGCTGAAAGCTCGCTATCCATACTTGTGTTGTAGTGTTTTTGCGCTAGCTCTTAGCACAGCATTGTCGTTTTAAGGTGTTTTTAACACTGTCAGTGCAAAAACAATGGTTTACTGACCTACTGACTGAAGTTAACAAGTAACCTAAACAATCAACAATAAACCCTTTTCACATTCTCAGTAGCAGAAGTCGTCCTAGTTGGGTAAACTTAAAGCGCAGTGAACGGGAGAGTACAACAAATCATTTTTTTTACAATCCTATTTGCTGAAATAATAAAAGAAAACGTCAACTATGGTGTTATCAAGACTTTCAGAAAAAGGAAATAAATTGCGTAAAATTTACTGTTCTGTCTCCATAGACGCTGCATTAGCATAAATGCTAATTAGTTTTTTTATAATTTGATGCAAAGATGATGTAATACCTGTAAATAGATATAAATGTACATAAACTACCTGATGAAAGTCTTGTCGCCTATATAAGATTTAGGAACAACAAATACTAACTTGACTTCTAGTTGATCATTTGGTATCAGAAGTGGCTTATAGGAAAGGCAAAAGCCTCTAGATTATGTTTCCTTTACCAAAATAAATATGATCATGCCTTGATTTTTAATTACTTAATTAGGACAGTAAGGTCTGACTTTGCTTAGACAAAAGTCTAACAGAACAGAAATAATGTTCAGTATAGAATATAAAGTCATGGTGCAGTGGACAAAGAATGAATATTGTGTATGACTCCCATGAGCTTGGAGGACTGCATCCATACATCTCTGCAATGATTCAAATCACTTATTAATAAAGTAATCTGGAATGGCAAAGAAAGCGTTCTTGCAGGACTCCCAGAGTTCCTCAAGATTCTTTTGGTTCATCTTCAATGCCTCCTCCTTCATCTTACCCCAGACATGCTCAATAATGTTCATGTCTGGGGACTGGGCTGGCCAATCCTGGAGCACCTTGATCTTCTTTGCTTTCAGGAGCTTTGAGGTGGAGGCTGAAGTATAAGGAGCGCTGCTATCCTGCTGAAGAATTTGCCCTCTCCTGTGGTTTGTAATGTCATGGGCAGCACAAATGTCTTGATACCTCAGGCTGTTGATGTTGCCATCCACCCTGCAGATCCCTCGCACGCCCCCATACTGAATGTAACCCCAAACCATGACATTTCCTTCACCAAACTTGACTGATTTCTGTGAGAATCTTGGGTCCATGCGGGTTCCAATAGGTCTTCTGCAGTATTTGTGATGATTGGGATGCAGTTCAATAGATGATTCAGCGGAAAAATCCACCTTCTGCCACTTTTCCAAATGATTAATTAGAAGTCAATTTATTATTTGTTGCTCTTACAACTGGGATCGACGACAAGACTTTTGTCAGGCAGTGTACGTTTAAAAAAAAAGAAAAGAAAAATAATAAAATCTCTCAAGGATTTAAGATGAAGATGACCGTTAAATGCGTCATAACAGTCTTGTGACAAGGGTCCATAATAATACAGGGCCTTTGAATGCTTGATTCTGATTGGCTAATGAACATCCTAAGTTACTTTTCAGATAAACAGACGGCTAAAGTAGTTCCAGGAAGGTCTTGACCATATTACAGTTCCATATCACTACGCAGAATATTTTACATACAAAAATAATGTTTTATATAAATATAAATATAATTTATCATATTGTACCATTTTGGTGACCGTCGCTTTAAATTCAAATGAGATTGTGCTCTTTTCAAAAGAGGGCGGAGCTACAAATGCCTATGTGTCAGCATAGCAGCAGATTCAGAAACAAGACTAATGTCCTATGCTAATGAAGGAGAAATCGTCACTAATGGGCGGAGCTTTCCCCCTCTGATGACACGTACAAAGCGAGAATGTCAATCAAAGTGTTTCTGCAGACTGTTTTTATCAAGTGTGATTATAGAAAATAGAAATAATACATTTTTACCATTAGAAGTTGGTTAAATTCCCAGACGGTTGCGACACAGCGGTGTTTTAACCTCGTATAAAAGTGATTTTTGCATAATAGGTCCTTTTAATATCTTAAAAAATGGATAGTTCACCAACAGTATCATCACCCATGTGTGAGTTTCTTATTCCACTACATTTCTTTTAGTATCTTATGTCCAGTTTTGTTTCTGGACCCCACTGATTTCCATTGTACAGACAATAACAGTTTTATATTTGACAGTGTAAAGAAAGTCATACCAGCTTGGAATAGCACGAGGGTGAGAAAATAATGAATTTTTAATAGGTGAACCATCTATTCTAGTATCCTTCAGATTGATCGTCAGCCTCAAAAATATATAAAAAATAAAATAAACCATGTTCTTTTCATTTGAGAAATCATGTCTTAGGATAGAAAAAAGCATTAAAAGAAGAGTTTTTTTCTCTCACAACAACTGCTGTAAGTCATTCTCATCGGAGAAAAATGATCAAAGAGCCTGAGCTTCCCAACTAAAGGCTGCAGCTTTCTGTCCAAATCAACCAACCGAAGCCAACAAGACAGTTGAAGCTAACTGCTCTTAAAACCCAGCAAAACATCTGTATTGTTGAACTTGTAGGCTATTTAATAATGCCACCAATTTAAAGGAGCATTCATTCATTTTCCTTCAGGTAGGTCCCTTATTTATCAGGGATCACCACAGCGGAATGAACCGCCTACTATTCTGGCATATGTTTTACACAGCGGATGCCCTTCCCAGTACCCAGTACTGGAAAATACCCATACACTCTCTCATTCACAAATACACTACGGTCAATTTAGTCTATCCAATTCACCTATAGCGCATATGTTTGGACTGTAGGGGAAACCGGAGCACCCGGAGGAAACCCACACCAACACAGGGAGAACATGCAAACGCCACACAGAAATGCCAACTGGCTCAGCCAGGACTCGAACCAGCATCCTTCTTGCTGTGAGGCGACAGTGCTAACCACTGAGCCACCGTGCCGCAAACGAACATTTAATTAGAAATAGAAAACGATCACTTATGTTTTACATTCATATGCATGATTTAAATTCTTCTGTATGATCCCTTGATATTAATATCTCCTTGATATCAAAACAACATAAAAAAAACATCATAAATGCAAATCGATTTGATTTCCACGGCCGACCTTCATGTTAAAATGATACCAAATTGTCATCTAACATTGGCAAAAACTCTATTACAGTCCAGTAACTGATGTTTGATGTGTTTTTTGACGTTGATTTTAGATGTCAATTTGACGTCGTTTTAACATCAAGGTAGTTTACATGCATTGTACGAATGCTAAATTGACTGAAAATTTGTCGTTTGCAATTTAAGCTTTTAGATTAATAAAACATATCTTATATTATAATGCTTTTTGTGTTATTTTTTGGTGGTCAGACGAGCATCAGTGTGTGGATGTCTACTGGACGTCAAGGTTTTGACATAAAATTGATTTGCATTTTTTTTTATCTGCTTTGTGTCGTCATGCTTGATGTCAATTCAACAAAATTGTAGTTGTTTTGACATTGAAGAGAAAATTGTAAGACATTAAATTGTATGAAATGTATTTAATAATTGTTTTAAAGGTTGAAAACTTGAAAGGTTTCCATTTGTATTTTTCAAGCCTCAGCTATTTCATTGAAACACACTGGAAACAACATTAAGTTTAATAAACTTGCAAAAAAGGAATTAAAAGGAAATAATAGATTGAACATATCAAAAGAAACAATTTTGATAAATTATAATAATAGCTAATTAAAAATTATTAACATTATTCATTTTCATTCGTTTCATGTCTTTAATATAAATATATTATTTTCTTAAAATTAAAAAATAAAGTGCAAAAGTTCAGTTTGCAAAGAAATCACCCTGAATTCTACTTAAAATGATGAATTCATAAATCGTTCATTCAATCTTCTCGTGAATGTGTCAAGGAAATGGGTGGATTTCAAAAATTGGACTGCTTCATATACATAAAGTGATTAAATGAATCAATATGATGATGTTTCTGCATTCATTTCCATTTTCTTCCAAGCCTTAGCCCTTGTTCATTTTAACTGTACAGAAACATAGCTCCAAAAAAGCACAAAAGAAGCATTTTTGCATGATTTCAATTATTTTTCCCCCAATTTTATAACAAAATAAGGCAAACGTTAAAAAATTGCCATAAACAAAGCCTTAGCCCTTGTTCATTTTAACTGTACAGAAACATATCCACAAAAAAAAGCACAAAAGAAGCATTTTTGCATGATTTAAATTATTTTTCCCCCAATTTTATAACAAAAGAAGGCAAACTTTAATTTTTTTTGCCATAAACAAAGCCTTAGCCCTTGTTCATTTTAACCAGATGGAAAAAAAGCCACGATTTCATTTTTCCAGATGGTAAAAAAGCATGATTTCATTTATTTTTTCCCCCAATTTTATAACAAAATAAGGCAAACTTTAAAAAATGCTGCCATAAACAAAGCCTTAGCCCTTGTTCATTTTAACTGTACAGAAAAATAGCCACAAAAAAAGCACAAAAGTATTATTTTTGAATGATTTCAATTATTTTTCCCCCAATTTTGTTACAAAATAAGGCAAACTTAAAAAAAAATAAATAAATAAATAAAAAAATTGCCATAAAGAAAGCCTTCAATTTAACCAGATGGAAAAATAGCCACCAAAAAGCACAAAAGAAGCATTTTTGCATGATTTCAATCATTTCCCCCCCAATTTTATATCAAAATAAAGCAAAAGTTTACATTTTTACAATAAACAAAGCCTTAGCCCTTGTTCATTTTAATTGAATGAAAAAATAGCCACAAAAAAAAGCACTGCATGATATCAATAATTTTCCCCCCAAATTTATAACAAAATAAGACAAACTTTTTTACATTTGTGCAATAAACAAAGACAAAGCTATAATAAGGCATCTTGGATAGCCATTTTTGAATACTTTTAAATCCCTGTTCATTATAATTGCATGTAAAATAGGTTTTTTTGTGGGGAGGAGGGATGAAAGAAAGTTGAACGGAACAACACGAGTGTAAATAAATGACGAAACTCTCATTACAGGAGAAACTTTAAGGAATCTCTTTAAAGAATGAATACTGTCTATCAGCCTGTATCCACAACATACACTTTCATATTTTATTTATTCATTAATTGGACCAAATAATTGTAACAAATCATGAAAACGTTGCATAACAAAATGAGTCGAACACAAGATCATGTAAAGAAAGTGTTGCTCTCACATTTACATCATGTACTTGCCGCTTTTAATGCGTCATAAAGGCGAAATGAAAGAGAATTCAAAATAAATCCTATTGATACACCGCTCGTTCTCCTTCAAGTTGTTTCACACACTTCAAAACAACGACGCATGCTGGAAGTGCCAGAAGACAAACTACAGTACAGTAGCCTACAAACAGATGGATTAAAAGCTTCACCCACAACGAAGGCTCGGTACCAGCAGAGAATGTGAACTGGGAAAGAGTTTTGGGTCTCTTTTGCACTGATTAGCCTGTATGAAATCTAAATTTACAATGTTTATTTCGCTAGCACACAATGTTATTCGTTAGGCTACGTCTACACTAATCCGAATAAATTTGAAAAGGTGTTTTCATCTAAAACCGCTCCATGTCCACACTATCGGTTTCAATTTTACCCAAGAAAATGGTCATCCACACTAAAACAACTGAAAATGACACGGTCACCTGCATCATATCCGCCTGGCATTTATCCGTCTCTTTAAAACGTTGCGGAAAAAATGTCCTTTGAAGAGAGGCAATATGGAGCATGTACAAACTGACATTAATCTTTAATAAAGCTGTCAAAATGAACAGCATCACATGAACTGCGTCCAACCCAGGCTTATTCTGAATACGTACCCCCATATACATTTCTGGTGATCACGAAATATATCCCAGGAGGTACATTTTTTACAGTTTTTGATTTTGCTGATGACTGACCCACCCGCCTCCTTCCCTAAACCCAACCAACAATGTTTTCAAAAGCAATCCAGAAAAAGAAAAGCCCTTGCGGTAGCCTGATTTTTACCACATTTTCAGATTTTACCACATTCTCACCCTGTTATTGACTTGTTTATTTTTGGCTTTTGTTTTTGTCTTACCTGCTTTCTGGAAATGTTCTTCCCCGGACTCGAACCCTGTCATCGTGGTTAACTCATCTCCATGTCACAAGTCCGCCAACGTATTCGGCGAGCCGCTGGGCAAACTGGTAACAGCGGAAAAGCCATCCACATGGAGGCAAACAGCGCGAAAAGCAATGCCGTCATACTGTCCCGTAGGGTTCTTTTAAAGATGAAATGCAGCCGTAAGTACCTCTGGCTACATAATTCGCAATCTACAGAAATGTATATAGGGCTATGTTTTTAGAGTTAGCCCATGTTGACTGCGTCACATGACTAAAATGCGTCATCGTTTTCGAAAGCCTCCGTTTTCACAGTCCACACTGCAGCACGAAAATGCCGTTTTCAAATTTATCGAACTTTGCACAGCGTTTTCAAAACAAGATGCATTTTTGTTTCCTAAAAACACCGCCTCAATGTGGAAAGAAGGCTGAAACGGAGAGGAAAAATATGTGTTTTTAAACAAGAACGTATTAGTGTGACATGGCTTTAGTAGTGGTTCTCAAAGCACTTCTCTGTTTGTTTACAGTTTAACAGAAGTTACTCTCAATTTTCACGCAACCGTGGACAATAAAAAATGTGGACAATACATGATCTGTGGCATATTTCGAGTCGAAAAAGGGAAAACCACCAACAATCAAGAAATGGATGATTATATGGTGTCATGACTTTGCAATCAAAAATGTGGTTATAATAGAAGTCAACGGGGCAAAAACAGCCACAAACATAACAAAAGGGTAGTCAATTTGCCCAAAGTGTAAATTCCAAAGCATTTTCCCAAAATAGCTGTCAAAATAAGATTTGTCACCAAAAATCTGCCAATTTGCTGAAACACAGAGAAAGTTGTAGCCAAATTAAGCCTCAAAATCACCCCAGACTGAATGAAAACACCCCCAACAGCACACAAGGGTTAACAAATAAGTCCAATAATCACCAGTAGAGCCAAAAGAACAATAGTTTCCATTAAAAACATTATAATTTCACTCACAACTAATAAACACATTTGACAATGGTTTCTACACTATTTTCTATGGTATCTCACTGCAGTTCGTAACTTTTTGATTTAGTGGCTAATTCGTATGAATATGAACTATATCAATTCCTACAATTTCGGATGATTTGCTCATCCTCCAATGACAGTTGGGTTTAGGGGCAAATGTGTATCTGTCTGCGGATTGCAAGACAGGGGCGTAACATGAAGGGGGCGTAACTCGTTATCAAGATCCCATTGAACCATGCGAGATGTCACAATGAGATATTGTTGGCAAGATAGCGGAAATACTTTCCGGAGAACATTTTCAGCAAATGTTTTCATGCGTTTTCTACAAATTTATACACAACCTATTCATTTGATATATCATATTCATTCATGCAACTCCACCCGCTTTGTTATGACAGTTAGCCAACTTGGCGTCGCTCCCTGATGTTACTAACAGTACAATTGCGAGCACATCAAGTATGAAAGCCTCGCAACTCGTGGCTGTACGTGCATAGTGGAGTAGGTGTACATGTTAAAAACTGTGACGGTTGGGTTTAGAATTGGGCTAGGTGTAGACGTTAATAACTGTGACGGTTGGGTTTAGGATTGGGGTAGGTGTAGACGTTAATAACTGTGACGGTTGGGTTTAGGATTGGGGTAGGTGTAGACGTTAATAACTGTGATGATTGGGTTTAGGATTGGGGTAGGTGTAGACGTTAATAACTGTGACGGTTGGGTTTAGGATTGGGGTAGGTGTAGACGTTAATAACTGTGACGGTTGGGTTTAGGATTGGGGTAGGTGTAGACGTTAATAACTGTGAAAGTTGGGTTTAGGATTGGGGTAGGTCTCGATAACTGCAAGTTACGCCTACTACAAGTTATGCCCCCTTCATGTTATGCCGCTGTCTTGCAGACCACAGACAGATACTACTCTTTAGGGGTGGGGTTTGGTGCCACATCTCCTTTTAACTGAACTGGCATGAATTTGTATGAATAAGCCACTATACTGACAAAACGTAAAATAGTTACATTTCCACGTGAGATCAGGCTGGTGTTTTTCTTTCGGCAGGGATGTCCCATTTAACCTGTTTGTCTGACGGGACACCTGATGCTACGTTTCCAGAACTCTGGTTCGAGATCAGCATAAAAAAAGACACTCACCCAGGGGCTTGAACGCGGGTGTGAAAAAGGCCCAGCAGCACGAGCACATGCATCAGTCGAGTCGGCAGATAAATGGAGTCTCTCTCCGGCCTCCAGGTGCTCTCGCTGGTGCAGGAGCCATATTTCCAGCTCAGCTCCACTGCCCCGGGATGAGGACCACGGACACTGTACACGTTTCCAATCAAAATTTACATAATTCATTTCCACGCCACTTTTTTTTTCCTGGAGTGCATATTGGAGGGATGGAGAAGGAAAGCCCCAGCACACACTCCCTCTCAGGGAATATGAGGAGGAAGAAGACACAGCGAAGGGCATCGGAGGATGGATAAAGTGACATTTTCACCCTGCACTCAAGACTTTCTGCCACCTGAAATGCAAAAGTAAAACCGAAAACATTAGATGTTGACAAAAGTGCAGGTATTCAGAATTAAAGATGATCTGATTCAATATCCAAATTATAAGGAGTGAATTTTTAATAGTTTCTGCATTAAAGCAATTTCAACATTATTACAATTTTAAACAATAATTAAAATAATAATAATGATAATAATGACTACAAGATACTGCAATCTTCATTACATTAAGATACAAATTATTATTTGCAGTACTAATAAAAGTATTAATAACACATATGATTAATGCTAATTAAATAATAATGGTGGTTCATTCCGCTGTGGCGACCTCTAAAATAGAGACTAAGCCAAGGGAAAATGAATAAATCAATAAATAATAATATTATTATTATCACTATGTCACGACTCGGCTCACTTCACGCTCATAAAAGCACAGGATCGCAGCAATTATCAAAATACGAATATTATTTATTACACTCACAACTGGAACACTGTAATCAAACATGGACCACACACAGGGATGATGTTCAGGATGACGTTTAATACCGGACGCTGGACTGAACATAACACAGGACTTAAATACACAGCACATAATAGAACTAATTGGACACAGGGGTGAGACACAGGTGGAACCACTGAACATTCACAAATGGCGGGAAACTAGAACAAAGGGATCACATGACATAAACGCACATGGTATGGGAAAACACAGAAAGCACATGGAGCACAGCACATGGGGAAAACACATGACACAAAACACAGTTTTTACAGTTATTTTGTTTTATTCTTAAATATTAATTATAAAAAATACATATAAAATTGGATATGTATTACTTATAAAAGTCGATTAGATTACAATTATCTATTATTATTATTTCTGTTATTGTTATTATTATTATGGATTTGTGTCATGGTTAATGTTATTTTTATTGTTAATTACATATCAATTACATTTGATTAGAAAACCTATTTAAAAAATAAATAAGATTAAAATAAATTATACTAACAATACTAATGTTAACATTATTCATAATCATGTGTATTATTTTGGATTGTTGTTATTTTTGTTGGTGTTGTTGTTATTAGTAGTAGTCTTTGTAATAATGCAAATAATATTAATACAATTTGTTGTTGTTATTATTATTATTATTGCTATTATTATTATAGATTTGTGCGATGGTTAATATTATTTTTATTGTTAATTACATACCATTTGACAACTATACCAATTATCAAAAAATAACATCACAATAACAATAATACTGTAATATTATTCCTAATCATTGATATTAATTTATTAATATTGTTTTTGTTGTTGTTATTACTAGTAGTAGTTTTTGTAATAATACAAATAATATTAATACAAGTTATTGTTGTCGTTGTTGTTATAATTATGGATTTGTGCTATGGTTAATGTTATTTTTGTTTTTAATTATATATCATTTGACTACTATACCAATTAATAATGATAAATAATATCAAAATATCATCACAATAATAATGTTAATATTATTCCTAATCACTGATTTTATTTTGAATTGTTGTTGTTATTATTATATTGATTAACATGGTTGTTGTTATTAGTATAATTGTCTTTGTAATAATACAAATAATATGACTATTAATAATAATATGACTAATAAAAATACTAATAAATATTTTATTCTAAATAGAACTATGATTTTATTCATAGTTCTATTTATGTTGTGTTTTATTCATGCAGAATTCGTTTTATTCCTGTTTAATGCAGTGCACTGAAAAAAAAAATGATTCATTGGATTTACTACAATATTTTAAGGTTATTGGTTGCAAACAATTTATATGGGCTGAATTCAAACAAACAAATTAAATTTAGCAATGTTCAACTTAATTTGTTTGTTTAAATTCAGTCCAATATAAATTGTTTGCAACCACTTAGCTTAAAAAAATGTAGTAAATCCAATGTATAAAGCGATGGTCCGAACTATCACTCAGTGCAGCTCTGTATGGCGCAACTTTAAAAGCCTCCACAGTTTGCCGAAGCATCCGCAGTGATTCTCAATGCTGTTCATTTCAAAGCTGCTTCCCCACAGTTGTTTCTTACCTTATCAATAAATAACGTCTCGCTCTTTTTCTCCTTTCCACACTCTCTTTATACGTGTCTCACTGGCTGCTTCAAGTCTGTTAGCAGCCGCTGGATGTCTGGGGGCTGCTGGAAAAGAGAAGTAGACTATTCTCTTTGTCTGAACGCTTTAACGTTTTCCGGCTCTTCGGTTTATGTTTCCGCACTGGACTATTTTCCCACACATTTTTATCAAAACAGGTCCTAAAATGATCGGCCAAGATAAACGTGTTTGATCAGGACTTGTTGTTTAATTAAAAAACCCCATAAAAAACAGAAGGCCTCAGACTTGGGTTACATTTACACTAGTGCGTTTTCATGTTAAAATGCTAGTTTTTGCTATGGTTAAGCCAGACATTCACATTTCAGGAGTATTCAACCCTTGAAAAGGAACACCTTTGAAAATGCTGCAGGAAAAATGTGGCAATTATTATTTTTTTAAGTCTGCGTAAAGTCAGCATTATCGGCACGGTGGCTCCCCAGATAGCACACGTAAATCGCGGAGACGTCTTTGAAAGATTGTAACATCTGCTAAACATCACATTCCATCGAACGTTTTTGTTTGGTAATGAGGCGTCTTCTATACCTCTAATCGCCGTCTATACGATGAATCTTGAACTCCTGAAATTTATAATTGGTTTTGTTGAAAAATATAAATGATAATATAATAAAATAATATTCTACAAATGATTCTTCAGCTGTTGTATTATTTTTGAGTGGACAATACTTGAGCTTATCATATGTGTAGACGGATGTATAATCAGTGTAACTGTTACTCTTATTTATAGCAATATGGATGAGGGAATGTCTAAATAAAAAACGACGTCTATGCTACATAAATAAGATGTCTCACAGACCTAACATAATGAACATCTGCGAGGCATTGCATAGATGTTGTTTAAATGTCTGACAAGGACGTCTATATGACGTTTTCCAGATGAGCAAACGCCCTAAATAAGACGTCTCCCAGATGAAAACGCGGATGTCCAGCAGACGTCTCTGCGACGCATGTGTGCTATCTGGGGAGATGATTAGCCCTGTTGCCTTAAGGCTGATTTATACTTCATGCATCAAGAAGACACGTATGGTCAGGCGTCGCATAGCCCTCGTCGTGGCTGACGCGCACCTCTCAAAAAATGTAACTACACGTTACGACGATGCACAGCGCAAGCTCTGTGATTGGTCGCCTTGGTAGTGTTGACGAGTGTGGGCGGTGCTGAGAGTGGCGGAAGACCTGCGAGCCCGATGGAGCGATTGTTTACAAGTGTCAAGTCCCATGAAGGCGCTCCAGATGGAAACTTTTGTTTTGTGTTTACCTCATGATTAAAGCTGAAACACGTCTGCCGGTTCCCGCCTCTGAATGAGTGAGTTTTAGCTACTTGTACATTAAGGCAGCGTTCAGTAAAAACAAAACACCCACGAAGAAACTCGACACAGAGGAACATAAAAACCTGCCAACTAGCGTTTCGGAAGTGCTATTGCAGAGCAACACAAACAGCACGCAGAAGTATAAATACATGACTACGCAAGGCATGCGCCGTGGGTCACGCCGATCGCTTGACGCCGATCACTCGACGCAAAAGTATAAACCAGCATTTATAGCAAGAAGGTTGCTGGTTCGAGTCCCGGCTGGGCCAGGAGGCATTTCTCAGTGCTGGGTTGTGGCTGGAAGGGCATCCGGTGCATAAAAAGATATGCTAGAGTAATTGGCGGTTCATTCCGCTGTGACCACACATGCGTATGGTCCGGCACAGCCTCCGCATGGTCGCATAGCCCTCGCCGAGGCTGATGCCAATACTGATGTGCAGCTTTCAAAAAATGTATCTATGCGTCTCAACGACATGTAGCGCAAGCTCTGTGATTGGTCGGCTTGGTAGCGGTGACGAGTGTGGGCGGTGCTGAGAGCCGCGAACCCGATGGAGCGAGTGTTTACAAGTGTCGAGTCCTGTGAAGGAGCTCCAGATGGAAACTTTTGTTTTGTGTTTACCTCATGATTGAAGTTGTTGCACGTTCGCTGGTTCATAGCACGCAGAAGTATAAATGCACGGCTACGGCTAATATGCGCAAGGCACGATCACTTGACGCAAAAGAATAAATAAGCCTTTAGCTGAAGGATATGAGATATAATGTATAATTAAAATCGAACCAATGGCTCTGAAAATGATGGCTTGGCCGAAATATGCCTAGCCACAACCCTCCGACCATTAGTTTGCTTCTGGAGCTCCAGACCCTGAACATTTTTGAGCTTGGCAAGTCTCCATTGGTTGAAAAAAAAGAGTAAACATGCTCACTAAGAGACTGCGCATGTATTCCCCGTGTTCCCGGTCAGAAAACAAACTTGCCCATGTTTAGGGTAATTAGATAAATTATGAAAATAGCTATCTGCATGATGCCTGCTGACTTGATTGGATTAATGATGAATTAAAAAAACACAAAATAGACATTATGTTGCATTGTGGTGTAACGTATTTAGTTGAGTGGCAGGAAACAAGTGTTTTTATTAAGCTAAATAGACATTATATAATAGTTTTAGTTTATGTTTTAGTGTTGGTAACGTGCACATTTCCCACATAATCTTATTAAATAAAAAGTTATTAAAAAAAGTTATACCACATTTGGTTTAACTAATTTTGTACCACTTGTAAAATATATTTATTAAAGGAAATTCTATATATTTTTTTATATAAATAATTTTATCAAAACTATTACAATTTTATTAAAATAAAAACAAGCAAAAGGATCACGCCAAAAAAAGTAATGAAAAACGAGAACAAGAGACAAGAGAATCCGTAAAGATGTACAAGGGTAAAACACCTCAGTCAATCAGCCAAAAAGCTCACGCACTCATCTCCAAACATGCGCGTGCACGCACACCATTGTTGTGGAGACTCGATTAAAGTTTAACTGTGCCCTCGAGCCAGACTTTCCTGATCGCTCATAGTCCACCTTTAATCATGTCTCCTTTACATAACATATATGATACATGCTATTGACGGTTTTGTCAAAGAGCTTTTAATTATAACTGGGAGAGCTCTCGGGAACGCGCAGGAAAGCAGGGCTCGTGCCAACTCGTGATCCACGCGCGGTCGAAGAGTTTTTTTCCCGCCGTCTCCGTCTTTTTTCCGCTCTCTCTCTCTTCTTCTTCCTCTGTCGAAATGGCGTGGACACCAGGTGCTCATGTAGATGTAGAGCATTTTTCCCTGTGGCGTGATAAATTGGTCCACATAAAGAGGGTATTCATCCAAAAAACTACAGTCTGCCTGTCGTCGTCCTGTGAGGAGAAAAAAAAACACAGAAAAAAAAGCAACGGATAGCGCTAACATTGACTTCACAGACGATGCCATACTGACCACAGGTTAGATGTTTGTGTGTAAATGCAAAATATGTCATCGTTTTGACTTGCCTTCTGCTATGAAATATATTCTGATTTATGTTTTTGTCCATTTACTGACAGTCAGTTGCAAAAACAAATATATATTTCCCACAAAAGACAAGATTTTAGCAATGTGTAAATGACAGACCTCTCCTTTTTTGCCTTTACTGATGATTTGCTATCAAAAAATGTAAATCTCATGCCAACATGCTAGTAATAACATTTGACTTGTAGATATAGGCTATAAATATTAATGTATGCAGAAAATAGACTTAAAATAATGTAAAATACTTTAATATAAAGACAAGTGAAAGAAACAAATGCAGTTTTAAAGCGCAATAATCAAAATAAAGCATTAATGTTATTCTATATAGAGACAATATGGATTATATATAAACATTATTATTAGTTCTGGACAAAGACTCATTGTGATGAATCGCATACAAAATAAAACTTTGTTTTGACAATATATGTGTGTGTGCGCTATTTAGTATGTATATATAAATACACACATGCATGCATATATTTGAGAAACTGTTTATTTATATTTAGATATAAAATATATATGTACACAATACAAATTATATATACATTTAAATATCTATGCAACACAAAAAATTAAATATATTTAATACAAACAAATATATTATGTCAAAACAAACTTATTTTGGATGTGATCAATCGCTATTGACTATTATTATTGTTAATTTGTTATATATTTTCTGGTTTGTTTGTTCTGATTCGTCTCCTAATATCACTACTAATATGCTATTTATTATTATTATTATTATTATTTTGTTTATTTATTAATCACTTATTTATAAGTGTTCTTATATTTCTCCTGTTCTCTCAGAGGTCTGCATATTACACTAATAATAATAATAATAATAATAATAATAATAATACACAGATAATAAAATAGACCAGTGGATGGTCTTGAGCAATGCTACATCTCTATACTGTGTCTGTACATGTGAAGATTTGTCTTGCATTAAATATTTACCACCACAACACAGCAGTGACAGCAAACATCGCCACTGCTCTTGAAGGATCTGCTCTCCTCAAATGTCCCTCAGTTGAGTACCTTTACCGCAATCCTGCCTGCCCAAGCACTTTTTTTACTGCACTGCATTACAAAAGATGGTATCGCCATCTGTTTGACAATATCAATGACAATGACAATTCTCACCGTGAGAAAAAAAAAAAAAAAGAGTTTACTTTCTTCCCTCTCGGTTATCATCCGAGAAGGAAGATGGCTCAGAAAAAAAGCAGAATCCTCAGCGGGAGACATCGCCTGAGGTAAGACACAGGTGGATGAAGCCAAGAGCAGGGTCACGCTAAAGATTTATATTATGTACAGAGCAAAGAACAAGAAGAAAAATGGCCGTCCGCGTGGAGCATTGCAGTGAAGCGAGTGAACCAGCTGTTCACAGAGCGCAGGGGGAAGTGGTCAGGTAAGACAGAGGCCTGGAAATAATAATCACAAGCCCATCTGCTGACCTGAGACTGCATGGCCCCAGGGCCCGCGGCGCACCGGCCTCCGTATGGAGCTTATCGGCCCAACGCGGCCAGCGGATGCAGCCTAGGCTTCTGACACGCGGCCACATGCTCCCGTTCTGTGTTTGTGCCCATTACTGCGCAGAAACAATGTGCCTGCTGATAGGTTATGCACAGGGTCAGTGCTGTTTCTTCAAGTATGGTCAACTTGAGGCCCTGGGGATTTTTGTTGTATGATAGATTTGAGTGTTTTCCCACTTGCACTGGATCCAGATTTTCAAATGTACAATTTCTGGCGCCTTTCGACTTTTGACCCCGGTAACGTTTTTCAAAGTGCTATATTAGTTATAAATAGTATATATACAGTTTAAGTGAATCTGTGAATTTTTTATTTCTTTTTCAAATATTTCCCAAATGATCTTTAACAGGGAAATTTTCACAGTACTTCCTATAATATTTTTTCTTCTGGTGAAAGTCTTATTTGTGTTATTTCGCCTAGAATAAAAGCAGTTTTTAATGTTTAAAAAACATTTTAAGCTCAAGATTATGTATACAGTATATAGTAAAAATACTATATTTTATTATGGTGTCATTTCTGGCGCATTATTGGCCTATTAAAGCTTTTTTAAAAAGTACACATCACTTATTTATCAATATATAGTATAGTATAGTATATAGTAATAGTAAAAATACTATATGTAACTGTCGTGTCATTTTCGGCTCATTCAGAATTTTGCTTCCGTAAATTTTTTTTCAAAGGGTGCAATTCAATTCAATTCAATTCATCTGTATTTCTAAAGCGCTTTTACAATGTAGATTGTGTCAAAGCAGCTTAACATAGGGGGTTAAGTAAATTTTCACTGCTGAAAGTCCAAACACTGAAGAGCAAATCTATCTATGCGCAGCTCCACAACTCCCGAACCATGCAAGCCAGTGGCGAGGAACAAACTTCACCAATTGACGAAAGTAAAGGAAAAAAAACCTCAAGAGGCTCAGTTGGGCACGACCATTTCTCCTCTGGCCAAACTTTTTGTGCAGAGCTGCAGTCTAAGTGCCGGAGGCTGGAGAACGCTGGACGTCCATCGTGGAGAAGCTGCAGGTGGGAGAGGTCACCGGCTTGTGTACAGGCTGGCCCTTCAGGATCAATGCGAAGACTCGTCTGTCACTGGGGTCTCATGCTCTCCACTCCTCCATGACCACCACAGCAGCTGCTCAGGATACGGCCTGGTCCAGGATTATGGAAACCTCTGGAATAATAAAAACAGACTAACTTAAGCGCAGATGCCGTTCAAATAATAATGTCTTTTGGGAAGTGTTCCCGGCTCCGATTGCTCTAAATCATGCAGACTAACAATCCTTTAGAGGATTTGGATTTCAAAAGCATTTGTGTTTTATGTGTATGCTAATGCAAAGAGATGTGTCTTTAATCCAGTTTTAAACTGACAGTGTGTGTCTGCTTCCCGAACTGTGCTAGGAAGGCTGTTCCAGACTTTACGTGCTAGATATAAGAAAGATCTACCGCCTACATCACTTATTTATACATATAGTGAAAATATTTTTATCTATTATTTG